>CAJNIZ010004014.1:87755-123196 GCA_905231905.1 Symbiodinium pilosum
ATAGACTGGAGAGTGGAGTGGAGAATGCATTGCAGAGTGGAGTGGTGAGGGATGCAGAAAGTGAATAAGAGTGGAGTGGAAACTGGAGTGGTCTCTGGAGGGTGGAATCCAGAGTAAAGTCAGAGTTAGACTGGACAGGTCAGTGCAACATGGAGCAAAGACTGGGAGAATGGGGCAAGTGGGGAGGAGAGAGCTGGAAAGGCAAGTGGAGTGCAAAGTCAAATGCAAAGAGAAGTGGACACTGGAGTCGAGTTGGCGAGGTTCTACGAAGGGTCTTCCAGGCCCCTTGACCAGGCTTGTGCTTTTTGCTTGCATGTGCCTTCCCTCCTCTTCTACCCTACTCCAGTGCTAGATAGAGCCCGACCAGCTTTCGTTGGCCCCGGATCGCCCCTCAAGTTTATGTGGACCATAGCTCTGCCCCTGAACACTTGCAATGCAAAGTTCTACGTGTCAGACATGCAACTGAAGTGCAGTTGCATCTGATGCAACCTCCAGGCCAAGGACAATGCAAATAGGTATGACAAAAACTATGAGTTAAAAATGGCATGCATAAGCAAGTGGCTATGGCGGCGGAGACATGCCCCCAGGCAGTTTGCGCGTATCTCCCAACAGTACACTCGATGACAGTCTAGCATCACACCTGTGACGCATGAGAAAATGGCAGGCCCCGCATACATTGCCCAGCAAGCAGCTTCCGCTCGGAGGCTCCTACGGGCACCATTGAAATCGGAGGTTTGGAGACCATCGAGGACAGTGGCTTGCTGTTGGATGAAGCGTGCAGACACGGACTTTGTCACTTCCAGGATTTGCCAGACACCATCGCAATAGAGAACCTGGGGCTGCATTTAGACAAGTCTCACTAGCCCCGAGCCTCAATTTTGCGATTTCAGTACTTGGCTTTTTTTGGGGCCCGCCGTAGCCATTCTGGCTGGCTGTGTGTTCTTGCAGGCATCATGTGGATTCTCTCAGCAAGGATGACTCAATGCAGAGCCTTGCACGCAGTCAGAGGGGACCTTGACACCTGTCATCGTCCGTCAGCGTTATCGGCAGCCTCACATTTGACACATCCTACATCCTGGCACATCTTGGCACTTAGGCTGTTAGACGAGCTGATAGCTGCTTACAAAAACGCCATTCAGTTGCAGCCAGGATGTTTCCTTCATCTTCTTGATGCCATGCAATCTCACCGCGAGATGAGCCTAGGTCGACTTTCAGGCAAACTTATCCAGATTTCAGGAGGCCTTTGTCAACGGTCAAAAGGACGTCCGCCAGTACAGCGTTCTCCTGGACTCTGAGCTGCAATAGCACTGCAGGTTGCCTGTAAGCCTGTGGAGTCAACATGCAATCCGAAGGGCTGCTCCTCATGCAGCGAGGCTGATGTGCTGGGGCCGGCGCAGGAGCCTGTGTTCGCGAAGTGGGGCTATGAGGCGAGCACTTCAGGAAGGTTGGAGCCCAGAGCTGCAGCCATGCTACAATGTACCATGCTGTCCCGGGAGTTTCTGTGAAGGATGTGCAGGCCAGTGGCTCTCAGCTAAGGACATGTACGCGGCCATGCAGGACTTGGCAAATGACGAAGAAATCAAAGCCAAGCAGATGGAGGTGGCTAACTTGCAGCTTGGCCTGGTTTGAATCTGCTTAAATGCACCCTTTCCATCCTTCTGGCCTTGATGCTCCAGGCTTGGCCAGACATTTCAATGGCTACCAGAGTCGATGAGAGCAGCTACAGCTACATGAGATCGATAATTTCCATGAAAAAACTTTAAAGCGCTGGGGTGCAGGCGTGAAGCCTGTCCACCAGAGTTACCGCTTCTCACGCAGAAAGTGCAATTGCAAGCCGATCGCATTGTTTCAGAAAAAGGCATGCTGACCAATGTGCTTTGAGCATAAACTTTAGCATATTTGAGCAAATGGCAGCACTGCTGGTGCAGGATGCGGCTCGCACGGGTGGGATGAGGCCGGGATACATTACGGGTGCAGTTCCTGTTGCCATTGGTACACGGAATTTGCCCTTCATTCAGCCTACTCCGTGCCGTTTGTGAGTACGTGGCAACCATAATCTTGGACCCGCTCAAAACGCACGGGAATGGACGCCCGCCCCAAACAATTTTGGAGCCTGAATAAATTGCTTGAAGGGTGTGAGCTGAATTAGGAACTAGGGCCCCTTAAGCGCTTTATTGTTCGAACTTTAAAAAAAGCACTGAAGACCCCAAAACTTGACATTAAAGAGGGTCCCTAAAACATATTCAGAACCTGAATGAGCCCCGAAAACTTGACGTTAAAGAGGGTGCCCGAGCATAGCAGGGTCCAACATTATGCTACTGATTCCACGACACACCGAGCTGCCTCTGCCGAGCAGCTGTAGCGGAGCGACTTGCACACAATCACAGCCAGCTGCAGCACATGCCGGCCCTGGCCTTCCTGTTTGGGTGCGCAAAGCCCTGCTGTGTGCTGTGCTCATAAGACATCTCAGAAACTTTGCATGCTTGCCTCAATGGCCCTGTGCAGGACGGAAACAAAGACAAAGAACGAAGTTGCAGAAATGAAGCAATAAGCCTTTCCCCGTTGCAATCACCTTTCCAACAGTTGTACGGAATGTTCGCGGGGCAGTGTTTCTTCTCGTCAGTTGCAGGATAGTGGTGGTGAATTCTGGAGTGTAGAGGGAAAATGGTCACCGTGCAGGACGCATACAATTTTGCCCGACTCCGCTGCGAAGGTGAATTGTTTTGCATGTGCACAGTAGGAGCCTAGGACCATAAAGAGCGACTTCTTCCGCGATTGGACTTGAAGAAACAAGGAATTCAGTGGAAACAAGGATCGAAGAAACTTGGGCCTGATGATTACCGTTGGGGAGAGAGTGTGGGCGTCCATCAAGCAGAACAGGCTGCGCAATCAGCCACGTATTGGCCAATACTTCCTGATACTTGCTGGAACCCGGGAACAATGGCAAGGCTCTTCCAAAGGTGCATACAATTATGGAAAGGTGAGCCAGCAAGCGGCCAGCAGCAGAGTGCAGCAGTGAGTTGAGTAGTTGCGATCCGAAGGATACTGATGGGTTGCTGGACGAATTGTACCAGCCTCTGACAATCAATGCATGTTTTTGCCTAGGGTTGGCATTTTTTTTTGTGTTCTGTGCCCTTTCGGTCTCGTCGTTTCTTTCTGGGAGCCTTTCTTTCCTTCGCTTCTTTTACTTGAGTAATTCTTTGTGCATTTTGTTTTCTGTCCTAATCCGTTGCTTCTTTCTCTGTTTTGCGTTGCCCTTTTCTTCTCGTTGTTTCGGTCATTGTGGAAGCCTGCAATTTTGTGGTTTCTGCATTTCTTGCACTGTTTCTCCCTGGCGTTGTGGGGAGCAAAAAAACTGAGACAGAAGCAAAAAGACTGAGACAGAAGCAAAAAGACTGAGACAGAAGCGAGCGAGATTAATCATGAAAACATCTGAAACAATTAAAACAATTTCAGAAAGACTGGACTTGTGCGCGAGAAGTCAGACATGCCATGATTTTTCGAATCGTCTTTTGTGTTGAAAAACCCAGCTGCACACACATCAAAGAAACAACATGTATGGTTTCGTTGTTGAGCTTGTGGGAAATCCTTTGCTGCCATGAACATGACTCTTCTATGTGTTGGAGCTGAGCTGCAGGTAAAGGCCGTTCAGCATTAGCAAGCCGAGACTTGAACACATAAAGACAGAAATCACAAAGGATATCGCAACGAGCAAAGAAAGCAGCGAGTCAGTATTGCAAGGAAGGCTGGCGGAGAGACTCGTGAACTTCTCCACGAGCTTTGCGGGCAAGCAGATGAAAGCAGCCAACGTCAAGGGTCTAAGCAAAGAGCGTCGCAATATGTTGGAGAGGCCATCCTGGCAACCGCAGCGCGAAGGTCTGCATTCAGGACGTCCAAGTCACAATGCTACTGAATTATTGCTTACATGGCACCTTAGGAGTTTGGCTGAAGCTAGAGATCTGGGCCAAAGGACGCATGCCGGCTGAACAGCCATGCAGTTTCAGCCCTAATCCCGCTTTTCCTTCCATGCTTCAAATCCCAGGTCTCGCATCTTCTAGCAAGGCCGCGTGCGAATCCTACATTTGAAGTCAGATGTCTTTGCAATCTTCGCAGGTAGTGCCTGAAGCCACAGCTGCTGTTTCTGCGGCAATGCGTGTGCGTCCCAGCAAGAAGGGTGGCTGGGTGGCTTGTTCAGGACTTGCAAGCTTGCCAGGCACAGGCGAAGCCATGGCAGTGGCGTTGCGGCCTTAGCTGTTCCTGCGCTTGAGAAAAGGAAGAGAATTCTCCCCTCTCCAGCCCTGGTCGTGCAGCCCTGTCACTTGTCATGCCGGGCACTGAGACGTGTGCAGGGAAGCGTCATGTTTGGTGCTTCTACTCACCCCGTCAGTGCTCAAATCAGATCCACTTCAATCTTTAGGGCAGATGCCAGGCAAGGAAAAGAGGACTTAAATTATTTACTTCGAGCATCCCCACCCTAAAGCCGTTATTGAAGAAGAAAGATAATGTTTCTCTGCCCCCCCCTAAGAATTGTAAATACGCTGTAAGAATATTGATGATCTACTATTGGGCACTCCTGAGATACTCTGCGGTTGGGCACTGTAGGGATACTTTCCGGTTGAGCCCTGCAGGGATATTTGGTGGTTACTGTAGGGATACTCTGCAGTTGGGCACTGCAGGGATACCCTGCGAATGGGCACTGCGAGGATACTTAGTGGTTGAGCACTGCAGGGATACTTTGCGGTTGGGCAGTGGACGGATGCTCTGCGATCGGGCACTATAGGGATATTTGGTGGTTGGGCACTACAAGGATACTTGTAGGTTGGGCACTGCAGGGATACTTTGCGGTTGGGCACTGCAGGGATACTTTGCGGTTGGGCACTACAGGGATACTTTGCGATTGGGCACTGCAGGTATGCTTGGTGGTTGCACACTGTAGGGATACTTTGCGATTGGGCACATCCGTTAGGCATTGCAGCGATAATCATTGGTTGGGCACTACAGGGATACTTGGTGGTTGGTCACTAAAGTCAGATTCTAGTCGGGCGAGGATAACATCTACTTGAAAATCTAACCACCCCACTGCGAGGGTGGGGAACAAGACCAACACACCTAGGCTATCCATTTCACACGAACCACCAAGTAAGCACTCAACCTCAAAGCCCTTGACTGCATCATCTTGTGCTCGCATAGCTTCCTGTTTAGCCGACCGTACGATGGATGGAGATGGCATCTCTATGCAAGAGCTTGGCAGTGAAAACTCTGGAGCAAGGGATCTGCGTGCTCGATCCTGGCACCCAACTGGAGCAGCTTGGTTCAACAGGTGGAAGTGTGCCGCGCAGCTTGGCTGGACATGTGAGGTATCAACATGATGCAACGTTTAGGCTCATGCTCATGTGTGATGCGCGTGGGAAGCTCTAGCAAACCACGCAGCGAGGCTGCTCGTCCTTGGACTGGTAGCTGCATGGATGGCTGCCCTTGCGTCTGCCAAAGCATCAGCGCTGCTTGACTGCAAAGCAAGCAGACGACCGCGTGGCCAGGGCATTTTGGAGCTGAGGGTGACACCAGCAGCTAGCACCACCTCGGAGAGCACCTCCACCAGCTCCGAGCCAATCGAACCAATATCCCTGTGGTGCAAAGGAGATGCACTCAGAACGCAGCTTTGATGGAAACTCTGACATGCCTTGGTGAGTGACTGCATGATGAAGGAGCAAATGTCTCTGCTCTTTCTCTTCCCAAAGCAGCACGGTGCTTCTGCTTGTATACGGGCAGGCCACGAAAATTCAAAGAAAGCCAACACAACGCAAAGTGCAGGAGTGCGCAATTACATGTCTGTCACAAGCACAGCTGCTGGACGGAGGTGTGTCGACCACTTCCACTGTGCAAGTTCACTTCCAGAATGCCAGCAAACTGCCTGTGGAGAGACATCCCTGGAGATCACCGCGTCCACAGCGTCCTTCCGCAACATTCGGCCAGGAGCTTACCAGCAGTTACCGACAGAGGCTTTCGAGCTATTCTGTACCTGATACATTTGTTGCCATGAGGTCTGGCAGCGACATTCTGAGCATTCCAGTTGAATATTTCCGTGACATCAAAAGGCTCGCACAGGAGTGTCCTTACCTCAATGGTGAAGAGAAGCATTGAGAACCCAGTCCCTCGCCTTCTTTGCCTCCAAGGTCCCGAGCATGCAGCACAGCTTCTTGGTGCTATGCTTGCTTCAGGCCATGGGGCTTTAGGATTTCTTCAAAAAGCATCAGACTGCCTACGGGGCTGATACTCTGCGTGTCGGCTTCCATCCTTCTGCGCATTTTGTCCAGCCTTGGTGTTGGGTTTCATGGTTTGCGTTGTCCAAAGTGGAAGCAGGACGCCGAGCTGCTTGGAAGAACTGGAGACACTGGCTTTCCAATGTCAGCTCTGTCCTGGCCTTCATTGGCCTTCTGCTTTACAACCCGTAAGGTCTTCATTTCCACAGGTGCAGGGGGGCCAGGTGCTCCTGAACCAGAGTTCCAGTGTGTTCACCTGCTCTCCTGATGCATTTACGTGCCTGCTGTTGCAAGCTCGCGTGCTTTAGCATAGTCAAGGTGTGCTACTTCAGCAACAAGGTGTGGCTGCATTTGCTAGCTACTGAGGTATCCCTACGTCTCGGTTCCCTGGCTTCACTTGCACACCTTCATCGGGTCTGTACCCTCAGAGAAGCTGCCAGCGAGTCCGCCAACGGCAGCTTGTGCTTCAGCAGCTGCAACTCGAAGCAATGCAAATGGCCAAAATTGTTGGGCAGGACGTTTACCGTGAAGGCCTGGACAGAAATTGGCAAGGGTTCTAGCAGGGGCATCACAACAAGCAGCAGAAAAAAGAAATTGCCATTCTTTTGAGGCCACAACAAGCCCAAGCCATTCTTTTATTTTCTGTTTTGATAGATGCAATGTGTCGATTCCTTGTGACGTGGGGTGAACCAACTTTGACATGGCCCAACGTTGGATATGAGTTCCTTCGTGCAGGCTTGGTGCGGGGAAACCAGGCACGAAAAAGCGCGTCGTTGTTGGAAACCCTCAAGCAGCAATTATTTTAACATGCTCGGAGCCGCATGCAGGGGTTCCCATATGCAACCAAGTGGGGATGGAGACTCGCTCACAGCTTTCACAATACACATGCACGCGACACCCAACACCACCCCATTTTGTTGCGTTCTGGACACCCTGGCCCTGAGAGACAATCTCGTTTGAGGGCATGTCTGTGATACAAAAGGATTCTTGTGTGGGTGTGGCCTTGCTTCACGGTACCGTCGGGTGGAGCGCCCTTTCATGCAAATCCATGCAAGTCATTCAAGTGTACGGCATGAGTGTACTGTTCATATGACAGAGCTGAGGTATCCGAGACAGCTGCTGCCCAACGCATTTTGGAGCTTGCCCGCTAAGCTCAAAACATCTCACACGCATCTTTGACAAGTCTTCTTCACCCTGCTGGCGCGGTCCCAGACGTGGCGTGGATCGTGCTGGACCTGATCATGACTGTTGAACCCCGTTGTCAGGCTGCACCTGCGCCAAGGCCCTCTTCGCGAAGATCGGTTCCAAGAAGATCAGATTTAGGGCCCATCTAGCGCGTGCAGAGGTGTTATCTGCTGCGCACCAGACTGAGAACAGCCTAAATAAGGCTCTCTGGTGGATGGTTGCGAGGCGACAAAGGCATGCTTGAAGTGACTAGCCGACTTGAGATGTGGGACATGAGCACTGGGCTATTGCAAATTTTCATGTCTTAGATGCCGTGGCATGCTGGTTCAAGTGCAAGGCTCCTGGGCATGAATGATCTCGACGTCGTGAAGAGCTTCTCTGACACCATGCTAGATTGCTAAATTTCCAATGGCCACTTCATTGCCGGACGCCTTGGCCGGACATGGAACCACAAAGCGAACCTTTCCCTGCTTGGCCGGCCAGGTCGAAGCATAAAGCTGGGCTCATTGGCCAGCCAGAACATGAAGGATAGGCTATGGTGGCTCTCAAGCTGGTTACGGTGGGCGAGGAAAATGCGTGTGAGTGGATGAGGCGAAAATCCACGCTGCTGGAGCGTAGCAACGCGCAGAGACCTTCAAAAAGTGGACAAGGAAAGATAAACGATTTAGAAGGGAAGAAATGTGTGGGCCTGGTGTTCGACCCTGTCAACCCAGGCCCAGAACACCCGGGCCTTCGCAACGCATGATGTCAGTCCGCCAAGCATGCCCAGCAACCAGATACGGTCACTTCCCAACACAGATGAGACACTTTAAGAGTTGGTTGAGCTCGTGCGAGGTTGATCCTTACCACCATCATGCGATAGCTGGGAGACTCACATGGCACGGGGGAAGAGCTCGAAGAGCTACGTCTGGAAGATATTCCTGATGGATGAGGCTAGGCGAATGGAGTTCGCGAACGTGTACAGTGGCGGGCTTGCCCCAGCAGGTCACAAAGAGAAAAGTGCCAGAGCACAAACTTCTGCTGACTCCCAGTCATCTTTGTGTATACCTTTGTAGAGTAGAATGCTTTATGTGCTTCAATTGGACCTGAGCCCAAGTGAACAAGAGTAGAACCTGCTTGCGACGCAAACTCAGCCTGCAGTACGATCTACTTTTTGAAGAGTACATTTAGCGCTCCTGGACCTGTATACCCCTGCAGCTATGCGAAGTTCTTGCCCTTTCCTGGTTTCTTCAACGAAGGTCTGGAGCTACGATCATGCCACACTGTGGACCTACCAATCATCGCTTGAGGCGTGGCTTGCTCCAGCAATCAGCATGGCAATGTTGTCTGAACAGGCTACACATGCCTTTACTGCTTCCGGGCGGGCTGCGGCGGATGTCCGGCCTGACTGTGGCTGGAGAGGCTCGTGATTGGGAGCTGCACAGGCACCGCGGCGCACAGTTTTTCTTGTTGGATTCAGCTTTTCCTGTCAAGGGCATTGCTTGTTTTGTGCTGGATTCTTTGGGTTCACTTCACGAAGGTGAAGACAAAATGGTTTGCGATCAGCGGCTGCAGGTGTCTGATCTTCGATGACAGCTTCGAACATCAGATACAGCCGGCGACTTGTTGTTCCAATGCTATGCATGGCTGCCATCGGTAGCCCTCGCCAACGAAGGTTTTGCAGCCTTGCACGTGCAGCGTTGGAGAGGGTGTGATGGAAGCAACCATGGCAGATGCTTCCTTTACAAAGTTTGCTTGTAATCTGCTGTGCATCACTTGTTCTGACATCCCTAAACTGCATTTTGTGGTTAAGCTCCTTCTCACCCTGCCATGTGCACATTGTGGGCAAGCCGCAGGGTTTCCCGTTGCCTGCTGCTCAAAGCTGACGTACCAGTACTACCGCCACGTTCGCCCCTTCGAGTACGCAACTGCAACAGCTGTTAGGCCGAGCTGAATCCCACAGTTATGCTAGCTCTGCTTAGGATACTGTGTGAAATGCGATTCCTTTTTCGTTGTTATTGTTATCCCTGGCGATGCAGCCTTTGTGACTCGCTCTGCGGATCTCAGCCAAACACATCCCTCGAGTACTTTCAATTTCACCTATTCGCCACTCGTCCTTCCTCATGCTGGGGTCCCCCCTCCACATGTTGTTTTTGAGCTCTACCGGGCTTTGTGGGACCACAGGCAGAGTTGCTGGAAGCTGTAGCCAGAGCAGCAGTCACTGTGCGCCATAGCCCTGCCTCAGGAAATGAAGTTTTTGGGCTGTTGGGAAACATGCAAACATGAGCTACACAAAGGGGTTTCGATGGTTTCGTTAGTTCCGGAATCATGGATGTGCGTTCCGTGACGACAGCGAAGACCCTGCGTAATGCTTACCATCGACAAGGCCGAGGATAAGAGTGATGATGCTGCGTTTCCTAGCTACCTTGTGGATACCTTATGCCTAGGTTGAGAAGTGAACAGATCAACGTGCATAGCAACTGTTGGCTGGAGTAAGGTTGCCTGCAGCATCCGAGGCAAGTTGCTTGGCTGCCTGCCCTCCGCTGCATCCTGCTTCAGTAGCCACGGTCACCACGGTCAGGCGGAGCCTGGCTTGTCAGGGGAAGCAAGAGCTAGAATCTCGGCGTTGGACAAAGACCTCTTGCCGTTCACAAAGTGATTCTGGAGATGTCTTGTGAGGTCGTGCTGCTGCTGGACCTGTGGCATCCAGATGCGGGTGAGACTCTAAGGCGCCAGAAGACACGCGAGCAACATGACGGGGCCACAGGGCGTGGAATCTGCCAGGACAGACAAGCGACGCTGTTGCAGCGAAAAAGGGGCCGCAGCTTTCGGTCTAACTTCACTTTAAAGCAGTGCAATGGATAGCAAGGCTGAGAAGCAAGCCTTTTTTCCGTGAGCTCTCTCGCACAGCAGGGCCTGAAGCATGTGGATGGAGACTCCTCCGGCAGAGAGAGCACAAGGAGGAGGTCCAAGCAGGCACAGGCAGCAGAGTGGCAGCAGCTTTCGCTGGCTAATTGATTTTTGAGCTGCAGCAATGTTAATATGGTGCCAGGGCATCACCACGACCGGCTAACCAGCCAAACTTGGCCGAGAGGAAGATCCTTGCGGCAGTTAACGAGACTGCGGACGCGTGGCTTTGCCATGCCGCAGGTTTTGGTTTAACTTCTTGCCCAAAGTGGCAGTTTCACAGCCTGTGCAAGTAGCACTCTGTATCGTCAAAGAATGACGTGAGACTAGCAGGGACTTGCACAGTTGATTGACCTCTTGGCATAATAATCTGTGTGCGGTGAGAACCTCCAACCACCAACTGCCTGTTGGTGTCCCACAAGCTTAGGTTGAACCGAATCATGGCGCAAGAATCTGCCGCCAGCTTGATTGCATCAAGATTAGGTGAACTTCATGTGTCAGCCTCTGCTTACTCTACCCCTCCTGCAAAGTGTGTTTCTCATGCTGACCCGAGTCGAAAACATGGGGAGGGGACACTCTTGAGATGGATAGCTACTAGCCGCGCAATTGTGATGGCTACAGAGCCACCCAAGAAGGCAAGGAGACAACTTTCAGGATTCAGGCCTGCTCGACAACCTGACAACGAGCTTGGCATTGACGACTCACAGGCTGTAAAAGTGCAGATTGCAACTGGAGGGGTTGAGGTTGAGCGGGTGGATGTCGAGGGAGCCGAGCTTCTAGACGGTAGTGAGCATGGCAGATTCCTCGACGGACTTCAATCCTTTCAGCGTAAAGGACCAGCTGAAGACAAAGTGAAGCCGCTTCCACAACTGTCCTCCGCTGAGGACCTTTTGTCCGACCAGTCAGTGCAGCCCGTGCTCACGCTGACAACATGCGCTATGACTTGGAAGTGGCTCCGACGCCTGCCTTGTGCGCTTCGCTTTCAAAGAGATCTGAATGATGCCGTGCGAGCTGCTGCTCTTGAAGCATGCAGGGACAACATCCCCTTCCTGCTAGCTGATGAGAACAAGGCAGTGGCCTGGCTTGCCAAAATCAGCGAAATTCTTTGCTGGCACGAAGTTGACGGCCCGGCACGCGGGCCGGTGGAGCCGGCTACTGGGCCCCACGAAGACTGTCGTGAGGTTCAGGAATGGGATGAAGCCTATCGAAGCTTATGGGTACTTCTGCTGCAGGGTGTCATTTCTACATTCTGTGTTGAATCCGATCGTTTCTCTGTGGTCGTGTTTGGTGATGGAACTGAACCGTGGACCTCGCCTACAAGTGGTGAGGTCATCAAGCCTTCTCGTTTGGAGCCGTGTGCTGTTCTCTGGCCCTCCACCCGAGAGCTGAGATGCATGCTGCAGGGAAACCACGTGTACTTTGACATGCCGCCGCGCTCCTTACAACGGCAAGCGTCGCTCGAGCAGCCCCAGTCATTGGCCAGCGAGAGTGTCAAAGGAGTCACAGTCATGCCATATGCCAAAGGCGGCACAGAAGTTGAGGACCACCTCTCAGCCAAGGCAAGGCAAGACCTCTTGGAACTGCGCCGCGATGGTGAGAGAGCAAAGACGCCAGGAGGCGGAGAGGACTTCAAGCTCACTAAGTCAGCCCTGTGCTTTCAAGGGAGTTGGCGAGTTCACATGTTGATGAATGTGCTCCGACAGCATTTCTTGGGACATCCGATGCCTTCTGCTGTCAAGATGCCTCGAGCTGAGCTGTCAATTCAAACGTGACGGAAAGCATGTCTCCGAAGTTGAATCAGTGTCTTTTCCTCTTTTGTTTCACAACTTGTCTGTGAGCCAGGCCTCAGCGATTGCCCAAACTCCTCGCCCCGACGCCCTTCGCGAACTCAGCTGTGCATCCTGGCATGTTACAAGATGTGATAATGATAATGTACAGCTACGTCGGATAGGCATCTGTCATTGCCAGGTGAAGTCCGCAAAAGTTGCATGATGCCAAGTCTGTGTAAGGTCTAGTGGAAGCGGGTTCAATGACATAATGGGATCAGGATTTACGTTGTTTGCCCGAGGCCAGAATCAACAAACACCCAGAGCCTGGCAGTGATCCAGCTAGAGGCAGACCAAATTCCATGGTTCCTTCTAATTTTGTTTGGGTGCGTGCAACTCATACTTGTAGCAAGGATTAGCAAGGTACCATTTGCAGCAAAGTACCAATTTGCAGGCAGCATGGAATATTCTGCAGAACTCCAAGGCCGGCTTCTCTGTACCCTTCGGCTGCATAGTCAGCATGTTTGGATTTCTGGACACGTGCCTAGACTCCATGACTGACTCAGTTGGCCGACCAAACATCTTGTCAGGTCGGTTCTTCCCGGCCCAGGTTCGAAAGTTCTTGGAGCCTGTTGCTAAGTCTGTGATCTGACACTGGTCTGTCCTCCAAGCTTGTGACTGCGAACCTGCAGGTTCCTACGCGTCATTCTGCCCAAGTTCAGCCACAGACTCTGCTTGTTTGTGATGTTTATATTTGGGCTAGTTGGGTCTGGTCACATCTGATTCACATGCAGTGCTGATGTGCTGATGAGAGCGTTTTGTTCAGCGATGCCTCCGCAGTTGAGGCTGTGGATTCCCGTCTTTGCCACATCATGGCCCGGGCCTGCACCTCAGCTCCTTTGGGTCTGTCTCAAAGTGTCTCAACAAGTGGGCTCAAGGTCTGAACGCCTTCACGAAACTGGGGGAGAGGCTTGGCTCATGTGAACCCATCAGAGGAGACGGAGCCATTCGTAGAAGGCGAATCGAAGCGGTCCACTGCGAAAGGGCTGGCGCGGGGCTTTTTTGTACAAAGTGATGCAAAGTGATGCAAAGTGTTCTGCATCCTCATGCAGCTCTAGGCAGTACGTGGTCCGGGTCCCAGTCACCTTTTTCGGTCATCGTTGCCCTGGGCTGATCTTCAAGCTGCATGCAATGAACACAAAGAGAGCTATCGCTCCAGACCAAGGAAGTGGCAGTTCCGCGTTGGTTAAGAGACATATCTTTCTTGAACCTCGAGATGCGCAACAGGGATGGGAGCGAAGGTGCACACTGGAATTGTGCTGATGTGGTTACTAGCAGTTTCTTCAGAATTCCAGCGATCTTGCTTGTGGAAGGTGCCGAATGTGAAGAACACATCGTGTGGCCCTTTGTAGAGCCCGCGTGGATTCTGCAGTCGATGAGTGGGAGTCTGCGACCACGCGCTTGATTAGCATAGTGGCTTCCAAATGAACACACTGTGCGTGTGCAGATCATGACAAGGGTGTTGCTTCGTTTTAGAAGCTTTCTCATAGTCCCTCCCCTACGAGTTGTTGCCCTACGTCATGCTCTACAAATTCTTTGTTGTTCGTGCATAAAGCAGCTCGACGAGCAAGGGTGCAGTACTGAAGGCGTGGGGTACGCTGTGGTCTGAAAAGAATGCACTCTGCTGCCCATAGATCCAGCTGCTGTGCCACTCTGTGAGAGAAGCGCTGACTGCTTGGTTTTACACGTAACCTGCCCTGCTGGATGCAGCGTCGTTTCAGAGCAGTTTAGTAGAACTTCCTGCCATGATGCCAAAGGCAGGTTGTACACTGTTCGTTTTCTGTTTTTGCAAATAGTGCCTTGAGCAGACAGGCACCTATGAAAAGACTCCGGATCCTGAGCGGCATTCTGTTGATTCTACTGGGCAGGGCAATTGGCGTAATTGTGTTTGAGGTCCTGCATGTTAGCAACCTCCAAGGACATGGCATCTCTTCCTTGTTGCAGTAGCCCTCTCGCTCTCCAGGTTCAACAGCCTAATGCTAGACGGGGAGCGGCTGATGTGTTTCGGATGGCAGCTTGTGCTTCCTGCTTGCATGCGTCGGAGGCGTCTCGCAGCCAACTTTTCTGGGACCTATCCAAGGTGCCTGTCATTGGTGCATGCGGTGTACCAATGGAAGCATTGGCTGTGACAGGCAGCGACGGGTGGGGGTGCAGGCCGCTGCAGACAAAAAAGGCAAGTTAATTCAAACTGGTACATTCCTGTCATTGCCGTGGCTGGTATGGTCAATGCAAGTATGAGGCGCAAGCTCAGATGGAGAAGTAGAGCAGGCAAGAGCAAACAAGAGTTGCTTGGCACAGCGTCCATGATGTGCTTCTCAGGCGATGGTGCTGGAGGAAGAATTCCTCAGAGGGGAGACTCTTGAGCATGTTTCCTGCCTGCATACTGTCTTGGCCTGCATTGGGATGCGTCCCCCTATCAATGCTTTGAGGAATTTCAGCGAGTACTGGAGGCGGGCCGCGTTTCCAATCTTTTCTTCAGTATGTGATGCTATGTGTGAACTGCAGATCAAACACATCCATTGAAAGGCTAACAAGGTCTAACAAGGTCTCACGAATTCCCGAGACTGCTTCTGCACTTGAAGCCAAAGCAACATTCACGCCAGATACTAAGCAAGCCGAGAGGCGCCAAGCCCAAGTTTTACGTGAGCCCTCTAAAAATACATTCTTGGGAAATTCCTCTTGCCATCTAGCCAGAGCTCGTGAATTCAAGCAAATCAGATTCAGACATGCGCCTGCAGGCCCGCGCAAGCGGAAAAGACATCAAGCGCGAGCCAGGCAAAACGAGCGGGTAGAGTTTGCTTGAGATTTTTGAGTGCCAGAGATGGGCAGTCCCCCGTGTGCCGCGTGCCAGGTCTGGAAGCCAAAAATGATGTTGAGGTGCCAATCTTGTTGCTCCACTATGTTGTGTCTGAAAGTGTATGAGAACAAGCAAAATGCATTAAAGACAAGATGCATTCGTTTTGCTTGAAGTAGATTGTGGTCAGGAGGCGATGGCATGCCACCATGCCATAAAGTCAGAAGAAATGGACCTCTTCTTCCCCTTTTCCCCAACAGTACTTGTCGAGAAATTTCCATTTGCTCCTGGACCTGGCCATCAGCTTCTCCTGCGCCTGAGGTCCTCGAACGGAACAAGAGCGACAGCAGCAACAGTAACACAAGCAACAAAAGTTTCAGGAACAGTTGCGATGGCAACGTCCTAGTACGTGAAACCGTGTTAAGAGTAAATCCAGGTATCCACCACGCTAGAAAACATTGTGGCAAGCATCACACTTAAAGTACGCGCAATGCGAGTGTAATTGGTCTTCCTGTGTCTTGGTCCAGTTGCCGCTCAGTGTGTGCAATAGCACGATGCACCCAAAAGGGGTGCGAGCAAAATGTTGACTCTGGTCGTTTTGGCTGTTTTGGCTCACGGCCAGCTTGGCCCAAGAGGCACAGGCCAGGACTGCATTTGTGTGGCATTCCCATGCATCCCCAACGCCCCCCTTTCTGTAAAGGGATGAACCAGGAGTGTCACAGCACTGGCAAAGGATCGCAACAGTTACAGTGAGTTACGGTGATCGAAGCAACAAGAGCTCTAGGCGCCGCAACAGTGGTTGTGTAGCAGTAGTAGGAGGAGCAGGAGCAGGAGTGGGAGTGGGAGTGGGAGTAGGAGCAAGTGGTACGCCCCACCCACCACCTTTTCATTTCTGAAAGCGATACCAGATCACAAGTGCTGGATATTGCGACCTTGTGAGAGACGCCACAGGAAAAACGATCACAGAGCGGTTCGCTTGCTTCTCTACGCCCAGCAGCAAGCTTGAGAGTTCGCTGTCCGCAAATGCCCTTCAGCTTTCAACATTGTCAATGTAAAGCACGTACGATCACCAAGAGGTCGTAGATGTCAATTTATCAAAATCTAAGGCATGTCTCCATGTCCCTGAGGATTCCAGGGCTTCGTTTCTAAAAATCAGCAGCGGCTGCTTTGTGCCAAAAATTGACGACAATTCCACAGCTGCAGCCGCATTTTCAGGAATTTAAGTTGGTAGGATGAAAGGGGCGGCTAATGATTGAGCATCGTCATACTAATCCCCCGCCGGGCTTGCGGGCGAACCAGTCTCAAAACAAAGCTCTGGCAAATGAGAAGTCGTAAGTAAAAGCTCTGAGGCCTTGGGCCTGAGCTCTCCCTGTGTGATCATCATCCGCCTAGTAGCAGTACCAGGAGAACACGGAGATGGAGGAGGAGGCCGCAATCAAAATCAAGTTCAAAATCCTAAATCTGGGTTACCACCCCCTTTATAATCACGATGCTGTACTATTATTCGTAGTAGGAGGCGCCCCGGCGGAAGAAAAGCACGCCCACTAATGCGATACGGATGTCCTTCATTTGCTGTGAATTTGAGCTTTGCGGAAATCATGCGCCCTCATGTATTTGAGCAAAATTCTCCGCCAATCAATACGGAAGGGATACAACATTTTGAGGTCGCGCAACTTTCCTGGCGCAGCAACGGGAGACCTTTCCACCTCCCGCTGCACCGAAGCCTACCCAAGTGGAAGAAGCATTTGCGCCAGCTTGTGGGGTCCCCACAGCTGGACTAGCGCAAGCATGTCCTGCCACGGCGACCAGACTCCCATTGGAGCCATGTTGGCCAGGCCAACATGGAAGTCTTCCAAGCTGACCATGCTTGTCCACGTTGCCAGAGAAGATTGCCAAGGTAGGTTCACAGAGAAACCTGCTAAACATGTTCCAAGACTACGTATGCCGTCAAAGACCCTATCCTGCACACGGAAATCCGTCGTATCCCCATTAGTCTGACAGTGTCACCGCAAGTGCTTACGCCCCAGAGCATTTTCATTGTATGTCTATCATTATGACTATGAGTTTATCTTTACTTGGTGCCCAGCGAAGAAAAGTAAGAACTACGTCATTCCTACGATTCAGGTATTGTCCTATGTTATGCCTTCTTGGGGGGTGTATTTCCCCTTCGAGGATGATGATGCAGCAGCAGGAGCAGGAGGGCGACATTGCGCTATCCACCGTGCATGTTTGTCTGTGTGGAGGTCCAAAAGTGAAGTGCCCACCAGCATTTCCGAACTTAGGGGGCATGAATTGGGGGCTGCAAGTCAGTCAGTTCTGGCCCTTCGGCCATAGGCAGCCGTTTTGGCATGTAGATGGCGCTCGGCCGTCTCACGGCTAGGTGCTGCAAGGCTCACCGACGTCGTCGTTTTGGTGGTGGTGGTGGTGGTGGTGGTGGTGGTGGTGGCGGCGGCGGCGGCGGTGGTGGTGGTGGTGGCAAAGCTGGACATTGTGAAGAGACCTGCCAGAGCCACTCTGAACAGGCCATCTTGGACTAAGGGACATGCCATGGACTAACGTGGCGAATCAGAAAAGTTCTTTACTTTGAATCAGAACCCCTCACCCCTTAGGACTCATGAGGCAGCACTACAAGAGTTGCCCTCACTCCTTTGGACCCGTGTGTGTGCCCTGGGCTAATGGGGCGTCTCAGAAGGGCGATTCAAAACTTAGATCAGACTTCCTCACACCCTTGGACTAATGCGGCATACCCTGGACTGATGGGCCGACTCACAGTTTGAATCAGAACTCCTCGCCCCGGACTAATCCTTGGACGAATCGGACAGCGCAAAGGCCGAATCGGAAGAATGATTATGGCCAAAAACCGCGCCCCAACCCGCAGCAGCAATGACAAGAGCGCGGAGCCATATTAAAGCGAAGGTGACGCACAAAAAACGGCCAACGGAAAGAGGCTGCAGAGGGTGTTGAAAAGCGCCACACCCCCGGAAAAGTTAGAATCAGCACGAAGCCACAACGAAGATAACGAAGGTGAAGTAGAGAAAGCCTTACCGTCAGCTGCCGGTGGTGGTGGTGGTGGTGGTGGTGGTGGTGGTGGTGCTGGTGCTGGTGCCGGTGCCGGTGCCGGTGCCGGTGCTGGTGCCGGTGCTGGTGCTGGTGCTGGTGCTGGTGCTGGTGCTGGCGCTGCTGCGGTGCTGGCGCTGGCGCTGGCGCTGGCGGCGGTGGTGGCGGTGGTGGTGGTGGTAGTGGTGGTGGTGGTTGTGGTGGGGGTGGTGGTGGCGGCAAGCAGGAGTGAAGCATTTGGGGCTGGGTAAATTGAATTTTTTCGGCAGTCAGAAGGGACGCGTCAAAACATGGCGCCTGCTACTGTGCCAGGCCGTTGCTCACAGGCACAGAAGGCGCATAGATGCGCCGGATGTTGGGCGACCGCCACTGCGTCCAGACTGCCAGAAAAATCCAGGCCCGGGCAGGAAGGTGGCAGCCTTGCAGGGGCCCGTTGTGATTTTCTTGATGGTCGGACTGAAAAACGCCAAGCCCTGCTCCCGCCCACACCCCAGCTGCAACGCGCATCGAATCGAATCCTGCAACGCGTCTCGGTATCAGAAGCGCATGAAAACAAGGCCTCCTTGTTCCCACCTTCATCCGCGTGAGGTCCGACCAGTTGTAATCCCCATCGCCCTTCCGCCCTCAGCCTCGGCCTTCTTTCCATTTGCCCGAATTTCCTTTGGTGCCCTTTCCTTTGCTCGTTTCGTGCTCAGATCCTCGAGCACTCTGGCCACTCAGTCAAGCCGTGAACTGTTCATTCTTTGCATCTAGATTCCACACAAATAACTTTTAATAACAGTGAGATTTGCAAAAACGTGGAGTACAGATGATGCAAGACGTCAGCGAAAGTCACAGTAAAAAAACAGTTGAAGAACATGTATCAGTTGCTCAACAACGATATGCGCGCTTCAAGAAAAGTCACACATCAGTCGAACTGCACGCCCCGGACATCCCCCTCCTCGCACAAGTGGATCTTGCACCCACTGAAGTGCTCCTGCTACGCATCACCACTAGGCTGTACATGAGTTTGTCGACAGGTTGTGATGAAATTGAATGTAGCGTTGTGCTGTAGCTCGAGAGCCCTTGTGGCAGTAATCGTAGCAATCCATTGCAGCAGCATTCTGACAGTGAACAGAAGCCGTAGTGGTCAGATAAGTCGGCATGACAATTAAAATGCAAGTGTGATAATAACAGCATTTGTCAGGGTAAAAGAAGATACAGAACAAGTTGCAGAAAAAGTAAGAACCGTGGTCACAATGACAGCTCTAAGGTGCTGCAGGCTTGTGCCCATAGGGCCTGGCAGTAAGACTCAAAGGAGAAGCTCCCGTACTAGTGATCGTAGATAGCAACACGGAGCAAGAACCGGCACCAGCATTCCCCACCTGAGCTTAAAGTCTATGTCAACTCAGTGCGTAGGCAGTGTTTTCAAAAATGCACACTTAAGCCTTGCCGGCTGGCTAGTTTTGTTGTCTAGGTGGAAGCATACTTGTGACGACTGCTGTGTCGTTTGCTGCATTGCATTGCCGTTGCCTTTGTGCTGCACTTGGCCGAAAATGTTCCAGCATTGCAAAAAGGCCGGCGAGATCATGTGCGACCTTTTATTTGTGCGCTGGGGCACGATGTTTGGAGAAAAATTAGCAAACAGCACCGCGCTAGCGGCTGTCAGATGCACTGCAGCGCGTTGTGTTTTGTCAGATCGCGGTGCAACGTGGCATTCGCTGGGCTGCAGACCTCATCTCTGGCATCGACTTCAGCAATGGTGTCACGTTGGTGCCATGCCCAACTGCTTTGCCCTTTGCATCACTTTGCAGCTAGGCAACTAGAGTATGCTTTGTCTTCCAGCCGCTGAGCCGCTGAGCCGCTGCGGCCCAAATCTTGTTGTAGCTAGGAACCTCAAGCAGCAGATGCACTTAAGTATCATGAGTGGCTTTGCTTAGCTTCAGGGCAGTCGGTCCAATACTCTTGTTTGAGAAAGGAGGAAGTATGATGCTTGGGTTAGATATACCTGCACACAGATCGACCGCCAGCGATGGTTTTCCCAATGGCATGACAGCAGGCCGAAGACGTCAATGGGCCGATTGAGGAGGCATGCTGCAATGGAATGGTGCAATGCCTTGGCCCCACACCTCAGGAAAGAACTGAAATCCAGCGCAGACATTTGAAGACTTGTCCCGGAAGAGCGTGTGACAGTCAAAAGCTGTATAAGCGTTCAGTGCGAACATGGTTGCAAACCAGGTCCGATGAGAGGTTCGTACATGTGGCGGCAGCGCAGCAGCACGCTCGAGCAAGACGCTGGTCGGCTGCCACCTCCTGTCTAACCTTACTACGCCAGCTCGGAGAATCTCGATGTCATGATGTGCGCTATGGTTCAAACTTGCAGAGCGTGGTGGATTGTGCTGGCCCTGCGTGTGCTCTGTCCAAGCAGTGGCAAGCTAGTCTTGCTCTGCTTCCGTATTCGCGGCTGCAGCAAGTGCCAGATCGTACAGCTTGCTTGCAGGTTGGCTCCAAAGTTGGGGCAGAGAATCGCTGGCAGCAAGCCCTGGCTTACTTCAGACACCTGCTTCAGTTCGGCATGCGCCCATATCAATCTTACTACAGCGCGACCATGCACGCATGTGGTCAAGCACTACGTTGGGCTTGGGGCCTTGATCTCCTGTGGCACCTGTGTTCCGCTCCTGGCATCGCAGTCGAATTCAGCGGCGCAAGAGAAACAGAAACACTTTCGCCATTTGATCAGGCAGCTCATGTTTGCCGGGATGCAGGATCGCCGTCCGGTGGGCATAATGCATTGAAGATTTTAAAGGCTGCTCGCCAGTTTGGAGCTGCGAAGTCCGGTCTCTATGTCCAGGTCATGAGCGCTTGCTGCCGCAGCCGCATGTGGGCGAGCGCGCTGGCGGTGCTGGATCAGGTAGAAATTGATGGCCTCCAGCCCAGCTTGAGAACTTGTACCGCTGCATCCGTTGCTTGGGAACTGGGGCTCCATTGGGAATCAGCAGGCCTTCTGTTGGATTGCATGGATTGGAAGTGGCACTTAAATCCACATGAAGGCACTTACAGGCCTGTTATGGAGGCATGTCACAAGGCCAGCAGTTGGGCTCCGATGCTGGTATACCTGCGTGACATGCCCGCGAAGCACGGTTTAAGGCCCAAAGCAGAGAGATTCGCATCTGCTGCCCGCGCGCTTTTGAAGCACAACCACGTTGATCAAGCTCTTGGCATCTTGAGAAGGATGCAGGACTATCATCTTGACGTGAGTATCGCGGGCCCCATAATATTCACTGCTGGCATGGGCACTTTTGCAGCCTCAGCTGCCTGGAGCCGCGCAGGCAATCTGCTGTGCAAATACTCAAGCAGTGGCCTGGAGGTAGACATCCAGCTTCTCTGTGCTTGCGCGACTGCGTTTAGAAGGGCAGGGTCCTGGGTACATGTGATTTGTCTACTGGGGGCGTATGGCATCGGAGCGGACATTACTGCTCAAAATCTTGCAGTCGGCGCATGCGCTCACGTGGGGGCCACAGCTGGGCCTGAATGGGCAGCACAGACAAGCTTGACGTCAACAACCTGTTTTAAAATTCCACTGCCTGCCTGAGTCAAGCTAGAGGTCCTCCAGTGGCAGCTGGCGAGCAGCCTTGTCAGTCTGAAGCCAAACTGTTGCAAGCTTGCAAGCACCATGTCGTGCACCACCTCCTTAGTTGCTCCAAGGTGGCTCTCAGCAGGCTGCTTTGCAGTTGGACAAGTTGACGCTGGCATCGTGGATGGGAATGTCTTCAACAACACAGGCTCCGCTTCACACTGCATTTCTGTCTAGCCAAAGATTTATCAGTTCATTTCGAAACCTGTCCAAGAATCCTGGCTGTTGCTCCTTGCAAATGGCGACCTAGCTTGTAGGGACTTGCCCAAGTTCTTGTTGATTGTGCAAGTCGTTTCTGCAAGCCTAGGAAGCAACATGCAGCATTGATCAAGGTGTAAACTCTCACTGCTCTTCCCAAAATTGGCTTGGCACACGCGGCTTGCGCACTCGCAGCTCTTTTGAAGCTTGCGATGATGTGAATTCTTCTACGTGACTCCAGTTCCTGAGCCCTTGGGAGGCCACAAGCGGTCGCCCTAAAGACCGTCACCAACCTGGAGATCTTAGCGAGGCAAAGAGGGCCGTGAGGGCCAACCCAGTAATTTGTGCGGCCCTCGCTGCATTCTCAGGCTTGGCCAAGAGCTACTTTGCTGCTTCAGCTGCCAGGCTCTCTTGCTGTTCTTGCCAACAGCCTCGACTGAATCTATTCAAGGACATGCCCACACAGGGGTACAGCCCGGCATAGACCCAAGTCTGAACACCATCTCGTTTGCAGTTCCCTTGCTGCGAAGTGGAAGAGTTTTGTAGTAATGCTTTCCGGAGAAAAAACTCGAGCTGTTGCGTTGTTTTTCGTTCTCTCATTGGCGCAGCAGGCCAAGCCATCAGGCCGCCGCAATCAAAGCCTTTGAACCACACTACCAAAGCTTGAAGGGATGTCATGAAGACCGTATCAGCGAGACGCGCGTCCTACTGCAGCTGGCTGGTAATGTTCTCGTTGGATCGCATTTCATCAAAGAAGTGATTGAAGGGCCTTCGAGATGGGTGAATTGCAGTTGGGCTTGCGCTGTCCCACTGGGGTACATATTGTGTTTTTTCTTTTTAAGTCACTGCACCAACATGAACACTACTGTTGTGTCTCCAAGCGCCTTCCTCCCTCTTATACCCTACTCGAAGTCATCTTTTGACTGCAAACAAAAACATGCGGATAGGAGCAGGTGGCAAGGTAGTATTGGATCGGCGCGGCGCATTCGGGCGCTCGGTAGTCGCCTAACAGCCCCCAAGAAGCCTTTCCTAAGAGGCACATGATCTGCTATGCGTTGACCTTGAGCGGAGCTCTTTCAGGCAAGAGCAAAATGCTGTCGAAGGGCGTACCAGAATCAACAAGCGAATTGATCGAATGCTGATTTGGAATTGCGAACGTGAATGGTTGTTGAAATGCATGGTGTTGCATGGAAAAGCGTGCGTTGCACATGTCCCATGACGACTTGCGTGCCGCGGTGCTGCTTTGCATCTTGGGGTCTCGATCCGAGAAGTTTGCAACTGCGACAAAAACGTGTAGTTAGAGGTAGGCCCATGGTTCATGGCTGCGATGCCTGTGGTCGCCATCCTTTAGGTTGGGAGCGCTGTAAGCAGGCTTCAGCAGGGAGAAGATGCTCTACTATGCGGCGGTACGGTTCTTTGAAAAGGCAAGTTTCAAGGCAAATGGTTTGCATTTGCTATGTACACTTGCGTCAGGCGCGTTGCTGGAAGCAGGCGCTTGTAGTTCTGTCTGTTTCGAGGCTGCACTTTCGTTTTGTTTGCCACGTTCACCTTCTTGCCATCTTGCTGTGTCAGAGCACGAGGACTTTCCCACCTTCAGCTTTCGCCCCGACATCGCGACCTTCAATTCAGTGCAGAAGGCTCAGTTTCAGGAGACAGCAGGGACATGTGGGATACTTCCTTTCCAATCATGCATGTCCTCCGAGTCTTGAATTGCGTACTTTCAACAAGGTGTGTGGCTTGTGGCCAAAGTCGACTTTGGCACAGAGCTTTCGAAGTGTTTGCCGGGCCTGGTTCTTGCGTAGTTAAGTCCATTCCCACCTTCGCTTTCGAGTCCCGTGGCCCCACCCGTCTAGCGGGGTGAGCCATTATGCTCGTAGCCGTCCGCAGTTGTGGATGCATCTGGCCAGGATGGATCAGCCCACTGCTCAAATTCCCAGAACATCATCCCCTTTTGCTTAGGAGGAAGCACGTATGCCAAGGATGTCGAGTAGTGTGGTGCTGAAGGACATGGTATCTTACGACGCAATGGCAGCCGGGCTGAATGAGGTTGCCGCCGAGACAAAGCTCTTCTTCCTTTTGATTGCAGGTCACCGTACAGGGTCGGGAGACTTTTTGGCCAAAGGTCGTGCAACTCCTCCTGCTCTCCAGGCATGCCTGCACACCAGACACGGTTGGTTGATATGTGTGCAATGATGACGAGGTCAGAGCAGCTGCATCCCGATCGTGCATTGCTCGGTCGAGCGACTGCCTTGCTGATCTCCGCTGCATCCTTGGCCACAACAAAGCATAATCATGCAAAACATCCACATTGCTCCAAATGCTCTTTTCACCTTTTGTCCTCCTACGTTTATTGTTGCTTTTTCGCTTAATGATTTGACTTTTGCGCTTACTGTTCTTGCAGCTGAGGCAATAATTTCCAGTGTTGTTGAGATGGCTTTTTGTGATGAGTTCTGATATTGCAAATGTGTTTTTTTTTGACATCGCTATGCGAGGTAATTCTTTCTATCCCTACCAGCACCATTGCCACGATTTCACCACAGGCACTGCTTTGATGCTATTGTGAGTTGTGATTGCTGTTCTTATTGCATTGAATGCTACGATGACAATGACTACTGCTACTGCTACTCCTCCGTTTCAAGAGGCTTTCCAGGAGGGGCCTCTGATTTTTAGAGGGGCCAGAAGCGGATTGGTTCCTTGTTCGCCCGTTCTCCTGGCCCCCACACCCCGGCCCTCCCCCCTCCCCCTCCCCTCTTTCTCTAAAAGATATTTTCTTGCTCTATGGCTGCCTTCTTTGAGCAGAACTCAAGGTCGAATTTCTTGTTTGGAAAGGTTTCTACTGGTATGCGTGGGCCGTAGAATTTGAGTCGCCGGTCAGGACGTTGTTTGGGCCCGGCCGGTGCAGAGGAGAGCTCACTTTTTTGTTGTTGATGTCTTGTGGCTTTTTTTGCCAGCTGTTGGTGGAGGGCACAATGTGTTGAAAATCGAACCTGCTCTACAAGTTGCACTCCTAAACCACTTCCCGGTCACTCTGGGGCTACACAGGGGTCAAGACATTGTTCAACGTCCAGAAAGAAAGTTTCGGATGCAATTCAGAGAGGAAATTCAGACCACACTTGCAGAGCACACCTGAGGCCAAGAAGGCAAAGATTGCCCGTCGGATACAGCCGCACGCTCTGTGTTCGAGCATGTGATTAGGATTGCACATGTGGCTTTTTGTCTTGTTGGCCGTCCATTTCAATAGATTTCCATAGCTGAGCACCTCCAGCAGTGACTTCCTTTTCTGCTCTCATGTTGTTAATGTCTTCCAAGGTCAATTTTTGCCTCCAGACTTCAGTGCAAGCTAAGAAGACTCTCTGAAGTCAAGCTGGAAAGACTTTGCATTGGCATTGCTTGTCTGACTAAGCTGTTTGCGTGCATCTTGCCAACAACGACCGCAGTCAAGCTACAACCCCCAGCCCTGCGCCAGTTCTGGATGTTGCTCATCGGCCTCATTGTCTTTGTTTTGGCCTCGGCACCATATTCTGAGTTGCTGTGAAGCCTGCTCAGCTTGGTCAGCGACTGATGATACAAACCATGCCAAATCCGATGCTTGGTTGGTATTTGCAAGCTCAACCAGAGGCCTGGCTTCTGCAAGCTCTTCACTGAGTGCGTTGTCTTGCTTGTTCATCCAGCTCTGCAGTAGTAGACAGCAATTTTGGAATGCGGGTGCGCCAATCTGGCGCCATGTTCATACCGCTTAGCTGGACTTGTCGCTGCAGTCCTATGTACATACATTGTCCACTCCGCGTTTCATTACACAATGCTAATTCATGTGAGAGCGGCCCTTGCTGGGCCAGACAATGCTTCAGTGGAAGCAGGCGTGCCAAAACTTGTTGCGCTTTTATGGGACCTCTTTAGGATTTTCATCTGCCGTGGATGACGCTGCAATTTCCCTGTAGGCCAAGAACTGCTCGTCTTTTTCCAATTGGCTGACTTTGACTAGGACTGTCGAATCGCCTCTGTTCAGGTTCAGCACTTTCTCTTCGCGAATTTGTCAGTTGATGCATTGAGGTCACGCATGCGTGGGAACCTTGCGGGGTGCATGCGTCCGCGCCAGCGTTTGGACGCTGGCCGCCAAAGAGAGGGAGGGTTGGGACTGAAGCGGGCTCCCTCACGGCCCAACCGGAAGAAGAAGAGCAGCGATGCACTGCACTATGAGTGACTCTGTCCATCGCATGACGTCCGATGGAGGGATGGGACCAGGTTGTGGCTTGCTCAATGCACCGAATGCGCACAGTGAGCTGTCCATCTGCGACCTGGCACTAAATTCCTTAGCAGGCAGCCCAACTCTTTGGGCGCACACGATGATCACAGCCATGGCGAGCGCACGGGAGTTGAGTCTCAGGCCATTTGTTGAAATGGGCGGTGCGCCAACTCCCGCACAATTCAGAATTCAGGTTTGCCAACTTCTCTGGCTTGTGCATCACCATGGACCTGCGAGCCGCCCAAGAAGTGCAAGGCGAAGTTGGGAGGTTGCTGCCCTTCAGCAGTTCTCCTTCAGACACTGCTGGGCGCTCTGGACAGACTTTTGTTGAAAGCGGCTGCCCACTCCGCTAATTCGCTGGTCCCGCTGGCTGTACCCTGGCATTCATCAATGATTTTGCAAGCGTATGGGTCCGACGCCCGAGCTGACTCCTGCAGCCCAACATCGCGCAACGAACCGCACCAAGCATCAGGGGGCCACCTTCACTTAACCATCTTAACACATGATCCCAAGAAAGGCGACCTTTTTGCGCACTTGCATGTTCAACAGAAGGTCCAAACTTTTCTCACCTATCAAAACGCGCGCTGGCTGACTCCGTTTTCGTGCCGGAGAGTACTGCTGATTGTATGACGTATGCTGTATGCTCAAGACCTAGCTGGCCTAGCGTAAGGGAGAGTGCCTCAAGACCTGCCGTAGGTACAGCAGTGCCATGGGCGACCATGGTCATTCCCATGACTTGGAGCAGCCCTTGATGACTGGGCATAGCCACGCTCAGGAACACGGCCAGGAACACGGCCACAAGCATGGCCACGATCACGGCCACGACCAAGGACACGACCACGGACACGACGACGGACACGACCACGGCCACGACCATGGCCACGATCACGGGCATGACAACGAACACGACGCCCTTGATGATGAGCTTCGTCTTCAGAAAGCTGTCCTGTGGGCGCTGCCACTTGACGTGTCCAGATGCACAGTTTAACATTTGTGCGATGATTCACGAGTTGTTTGGTTCTGCTGCTGAAAGCAGTGCTTGCTCATGCTTAAACCAGTTTGCAGGTTCTTCATGATGGTGGAGATCATTGGAGGACTCCTTGTGGTTTGGCAGCATTCAGTCTACAGCTTCCATCACCTTGCGCGTTCCCGAAGCAGCTTGCTGCTCCTGAATAATCCTAAGTCAGCAATGAGACCTTGCGCTGACTCTCGCAGGCAAATTCTCTGGCCGTCATAACGGACGCAGTGCCCTGGCATGAGTCGTGATATCCAGCAAAGTGCAGTGTTGTACGCTGCCCAGGCACACATGCTGTCCGATGCTGGTGGTTTCATTGTCTCTCTGGTTGCACTGCAACTATCTAAAATGGAGGCAACAAAAGAGTACACATATGGATACAAGCAGGCCGCGCCTCATCTTGCAAGCTTTGAAGATTACTTGCAGCGTGTGGCTGTTCCTAACAGCAGGCAGAAGTTCTCGGTGCGCTCTTGTCAGTGGCCATCGTCTGGGCATTGACAGCAGTTCTGCTTTGGGAGGCACCACATGCCTGTGATCAGATTAGGGACCGTAGTCAGGGTGGCGCTTGTCTTCAAGACCTGCGCGCTTGCTTGCCCGCTGCCTGCCTGACTTTCCGAGTCCTCGATTTGCTGGTACTTCTAGGTGCCTTCTTGTAAGGCCAGTGAATTGTTATGATACCATAGCCAAAGACCAGTGACCGCATTGCGAAGGCAATGCCGAGATTCTTCCGGAGACTTGGCTGAAGCTAGGAGGCCGAGCTTAAACCTGGATGAGCATGCTGGAAGAAGCAGGCCGGAGCCAGTGAACGGCAAGCTAATGACGCAGCCTGAGCTGAGCCTGTGACTGACGTGCACAATCTGAAGAGTTGAGCAGCTTGCAGCTCGTGCATGCTCTTTCGCTTCAGGTTTATCATTGCCGCCATCGGTTTCGGTGTTAACCTGCTACTGTGGAAGGCTTGACACACAACTCATCTATGTGCATGCCTCTCATGCTGTTCATTGTGAGGTGTTGGGACATGGGCATTCGTGCCTAGGCAGCAGCTCTAACGGAAGACGAGCGGAGCCTGGAAATCGAGCCATTCTCGCGATTCTGAAAGCTTCAGGCATGGCCATGGTCATTCACATGCAAGCGACAGTGTTGCGGTGGACGCTGCTCTAGCCCACGTCATCGGCGACATGGCGACTTGGTTATGGACCTGCTTGCTCCTTCCATGTCGGTAGTCGGCGCTAGCGTTGAGCCTGCAAGAACAGCGAATCCCAGGTGCAATCATTGGGAGTGTGTGTAGCTGCGCTTTGCATCTGGCTTGAGCCATTCAACATTGGAACGACGCCGATTGAAAATGGAGAGGCAGCACAATGGCATTTTGTGCTCGTTTTGTCATTTGTGTCTCCGCAGTAGCAGCGCACTTTGTACGTAGAAGGTGAGTAATTGGATTTATGCCGCTTGGTTGCATCTAGGTTTTGGATATGCTTCAAGGACCATCTTGGAACAAGTACAGTATCTAGATACCCCGGGAGCTAATGACTAATTGACGAGAGTTTGCGAAGATATGCTACTGTCACTTACTTCATCCGGACTTTCTTGCTGAAAGAGGAGCATTCTTGGGAACGGGCTCAGCACCAGAATTGGTCTCGGTCAACCTGGTACAGAAACGACTTGCGGGACAATGATGCTCCCCTTAAACCCGTGGGAGCTTACTCTTCAGTCATGGCTCTGGCTGCACTTCACTTCCGGAATCTGTGCTGGACTTTGTTTTTTGCTTAAAGTGGACCGGTCTGTGTTGGATCATGGCCAGAGTTGAAGATCGGCTGGGCATCCTGTGACCTGGTAGAGAACCAACTGGAGGAATTACCAAGAAAGAAGCACACCACTACAAAAGCCGGAGAATCTCTGTCACAGGCCGATCCTCTTTGCACGTGCTGCGCAGCTGCAGCTCGTGATGTCTTTCTGATGACAGATTGGTGAGCTGTAGGCAGCAGCGTTTAGCACAAATAGCTGAGCCTTCAGCACATAGGTTAGTTTTTCCAACTGTGTGCTAGCACCAGCTGGCAACTCAGGTCTGTTTGGGGTCATCGTGCTGTACACCACCAGGTCAACTATGGTGCTTGGCTTAGGCCTTGAAGACTCATGCGGTCCCATGCGCTATTTTGATGAGCCTCGCAAATTTGCATGTTTTGCGCCAAGGTACGCACGGTGGAGACACTTTTGGGCAAGGCCCCTGAAAACATTGATCAGAATTTTGGCCGGGTTTCAGCTACTGCAAAATGGTTGTGGCGTGTTGCAGACTTCGACTTCATGCTTTGATAATGCTTTTGCAGCATGAATGCTTGACGGTCTGACCAGCAGCTGGCAGCATGATGATCTAAGGGACAAGCTTTCAGCCGCCTTGGTGAAAATCCAGAATGCTTCCTGTCTGGACGTCGTGTGGCAAGCATGTGATAACAGCAAATCTGCGGCCTCAAAAGACGCGGAACAAGTATTTTGAAAGGTCAAGTCCATTCACGATCTTCACGTCTGGACTTTGGGATCCAGCCAAGTCTTCTGCACTGCCCACTTAGTTGCGCCTTGTCTAAGTCAGCGTTCAGTTTCCATCTTTGGCTTACGTCTTTGGCAGGTTGATGCACCGAATCATCAAGGCAAGGCTCTTTGTGAGGCCTGGCATCCTGGCATGTGACCGATTGCGTAAGCTTCTTGTGCACGCCGGCTCTCTTGAGATGTGAGGGGAGGGTGGCTTGGGCGAGCCTGGGTGCATTGCAGGCGATATCAGTAGTAAAGCGTGCTGGAATCGGGCACAGTACATTCCAGATGGAGGCTGGTCCTGACAGGAGTGTCAGGAAATTGGAATGTTGAGTGACAGTCCTTGAAGCGGAAGGTGGTGGGAGAGATTGTCGCAGAGAATTGTGGAGGCAGGCCCCGGTTCAGGCTATGGTTGGACGTGATAAGAATTCTTTCGGTAGAAGGTGTTGGGTATGTGGCAGAGAAAGTGCCTTTGGCCTTTGAGTCTGGGTTCCAGAGGCGGAGGATCATTAAGGTTGAGCGCTAAAGGCGCACGGCTAACGTAGAGGGATTGAGAGGTGTCAAAAACGCGAAAGTTTGAAAGCATGCCTGCAGCAGGCTGCGATGATGCGAGCCCGAAAAGTGGCCATAACCGCAGTCATGATCATGACCATGATCATAGCGGACATGCAGCCGAAAGTCATAATTCTGAGCACGAGCCCTGTCATGGGCACGGTGGCCATGGTGGAGCTCATGGTCATGGGCACGATGCGGCGCATTCCCATGCAGACCATGCGGGGAACTCTCACGGACACGGCCATGCATAGCCGCTCTTCGGCAGATGAAAGGTAAGACCACTCGACAGACGTTGAAGACGTCTCTCATCATCTGCTCACATGCGCTGCTCGGGAGGCAGCCGCAGCTCTAGTTGATGTCATATTGTTGAGTAGCTTTCCTGGCGCGCGGCCGGATGGATAAAAGAGAAGTCATTGGCAACACAGCTAGATTAGCTCAATCGCTTTCACGTCCTGCACTTCGCAGTAGGTACTGTAGTTGACGTGAAGTGCAACTTGCATATGGCTCTCTGGTTCCAGCTGGGGCATTGTCCCTTGCCGCTAAGCACAGTGAGCTGCTGGATGCTCAGTCGCCGCGCTGAGTGAAGCCAACTTCACTTGCAAGGACATGTCGTTGATTGCCAGGCGGCCATGCTTCAGCCTCAGCAAGTGCGGAATGGTGCTCTAACCTCAGAACTGAGCAACGCTTTTGCTTTGCTCACATTTGCCACTTTTTTTTTGTGCAGTACCATTTCGCAGGCACGAAGTCGGCTGGGATGGCTGGCAATAGTGTCCGCACCGACCTTACGTGAAATTTTGCGTACGACATGAATGTCTAAATCGTGCTTCTCGCACCATTCAGCACGAGCTTGAGTGCGGCATAGGCATCAAAAAAAATTGATACGGCATCACCAAAAAATTGATACGGGATCAACAAAAATTGATGAGCATCAAAAAAAAAGATCCTTAACAATACTACTGCTATTACTACTGCTACTACTTTTACTACTGCTATTATTCCTATTGTTATTATTGCATTAGTATTACTATTACGCTCATTATTACTGTTTCTATTCCTAGTATTGTTATTATCATTGCTATGAGTATGACTATTTGTATTTCTATTAGTATTTCTGTTACTACTACTACTACTACTACTCCTCCTATTACTATTATTATTATGTTACTATTATTGTCATTACTATTACTATTACGATTACTGTTACTATTACTGCGTTGCGAACATCATTTTTTTTGATGCTCATTCATTTTTTTGATGCCGGACGCCAAGCTTCATATTTTTTGATTTTTAGGCTCAATTTTTTTGATGCTTAGCATTTTTTTTTGATTCGTCACCCTCGTGTGTGGCTTATGATGGAAGAGCAAGTTCCTTTCAGTAGCGTATAAGCTTGCCCTCATGTTCTTGAAGGTCCAGAGCTTGAAGCTCCAGAAACCCCTAATACACGATGAAGTCTGGGCACTTTGCACTCTGCGCCCAACAGCTGATCCGAGCCAAGCCAAGCACTCAAAGGCAGCGCGCATCACAGTTTTTCCAGTGGGCGCAGCTTCCCCATCACCTCCCGTTTGAAGGGCCTTATCCTTGTCCCTGAAAGCGCCTGATCACCTCAGAAGCAGCTCCGAGGTCAAGCTGCATGATTCTACGTGAAAGCTCCCTTCCTACTTGTAGCTTGCAACCAGGCTGCCACTGTCATGTTCGCGAAGACTATCGGGTGGCGAGACTTGTTCAGATCTTGGAGTGTCCTGGAAGCACCTGCACGTCTTCTTGACAAATGGCCAGGCAAGCACCAAGCGAATTGTTGGGCTTTGTAACAGGCTACACTGGACAAGGACTCAACTGCTTCTACATGCACATTCAATGGAGACAATATGCATTCCCGCTTTCCCTGCCTCCCCTGTCTCTTTTGCTTCCCTGCCATCGCATCCCGCAACAAGACATCCCAGTCTCTTGACTGCCTGAAGTGTTGATGATTGGTGGGCTGGTGGGCCTCAGACTGGAGGGTAGTTACTTGAAAATTGCTTAGCTGATGACAGGACCTTCCAGTGACTGTAGCCCAGTAGCGTCGCGCTCAGCGCCATTCAAGTTTCTCAAGCTGTCACCGCCGCTGATGCTGCTACAGTTGTGTCGCCAGATTGCATCCGCTGCCAAGGCCATGGAGGCCAAGCGGCAGCGAACCTGGCCCATAAAATTCCGTCAGTCTGGACCTTGCCAGTCTCAATGAAACATCCATTTCTGCGGGAGTGGACTGTAGGAATGCTGAGTATTTGGCACGCCATCCTCCACCAGCAATGACGGAAAAGGCTGGAGGTTGTCAGGTACCGCTGGTGTGATTCTGTTTGCTTTAGCCGCCCTTCAGAAACGAAAGCGGCGCCTACTGTACATCAAGCTCTTCAGGCGTCAGGCCTCTTTCGCATGCTGGTGCTTGAGGCATGTCAACGTCAATATGCGAATTTGACATGCGGGTATCTAACAAAAAGGGACATCCTTTTGGATTGATAACGGGCCTGCAGCATTGTGGCAAATAGGGCAATTGAACTTTGAGAACGCCATTTTGCAACTGCATCCATGCTTGCAAAGAAGCCATCTACCAGAATACCAGAATAAACAAAATGCTTTCTTGTTGTTGACGAAACCTCGATGGCATCAGCTCCCTGCAGCGAAAAGCCCATGGGCCGTCTTGCTCACCTGCACCAACCTCAGCCCTGATAGCAGCAACAGACATGCCAGTAGCTGCTGCATCACCATCGACATCTACTTGTAGATTGATAATATCAACAGCAAGAACTGCAGCAACCTCTGCCGTCCCCAGCAGCACCCTGACCGTACTCTTCCTGAAGCCCTGGGGTCAGGGTATTTTTTCACACTTCATGGCATTCCCTGGGCTAGCATGGATGATTTTGGGAACGCCTGCTCCTGGAAACATGAACGTTATCATCATAGCGACGTGGTTGGCTAAGGGGTTCGGAAATGGACGCTGTCATGCCACCACCCCACATGCACAACCATCCTTGGCACTATGTAGCAGACATTCCGTCCATAAAGCTAGGATGGCAGTCAGACCGTCACGCGCAAGGAGAATGCTGCCAAGCAACACGGCCGTGTGCTGATGAAGACGCGCTTTCCAAGACTCAGTGAAGACCTGTCACAGAATGCCTAGAAAAAACGCGGAAGTTCAAGCGATGAATCTTCAACGAAAGCATGGCGCAGCCTGTTTTTCCATGGGGACCGTGTAGATTCTGTTGGATGGTGTCCACAAGAACGGGCTCCCAACAAAAATGGCTTTGCATTCTGACGCTAGCTCCTTAGCAGCCCGCCGTTGGATTGAGAAAATGGATCATCACCGGCTCTCTAACACCTCAGCACCCACCTGCAACATGGTGTCCGGCTGAGAGACGACATCATGACAACGTGAGCTCTTCTGGCACGGCATGGTGCAGCCTGAATTGTACTGCGCCCATGCAGAATGAATTGTCTGCGTGAATTCCTCAGGACGAGATGTTGTGCGAAAAGTACATTTATAACGTCCGCCCGGCTTGTCCGCAAACAGTGCATGCTTTATCAGTCCTGCGTTTGATGCGTGCTTTCGTGTGATGCATGCTTTCGTGCGTTGCTCCAGCCAGGATCCTCGAGATGACAGATGGCAGTGGGACGTTGACAAAACTCGCCAATTCCTCGATGAGGAGGTTGGCTCTTGAGCTCAAAAGTCAATGGTGCGCTACTTGCGCGAGTGTGATGTTCGCCGCCAGGCGACTCTGGTTGATGACATCAAGAAGAAGAAGCTGACAAGCCGCGATGACTTGGGTACGCGTCCGCAATCGCATCGCATGTTTTTTTGTGGCCATCTTGCAGCGCTGCAGCACAGAGGCTTACCTTTGCCGCCAACGGACTTGAAGCTAAAAGCCATTGCCAAAATCCAGCGAAGCACTGCGACCCAAGCTTCGAAGTGCGATCCTCAAGATGCCGCCTTCCTTACAGGACCCTGCAGATTTCTCTTGGGATGTGCAGGCAAGAAGCAGACAAAGTAAAGGCGGAGGCGACGAAAAGCAAAGTACCGCCTATGATGGCCAAGAGACGAGCTCAAGAAGAAGCGTAGCTACCTCAGGGTTGTCAACAGGCATTCCGGTGCACGGCAATGACCCTGATTTCAAGGGAAGTTGATCTGGGCAACGTGGACGTCGAGTTCATGAATTACAAGGCTCACGGCATCCCATGCAGCCAGGATCCCTACTAGTAGGTGTACGTGCAGCGTCTGGGCTGCCAGCGGCACATTGGCCGAATGCTCCTTGCATCTCCTCGCACTGCCACTGTCGCTGTGGGCAGGGCCTGGTCATGACGAAGAAGCAGAAAGCAGCTTTTGCTGCCCGTGCTGCCAAGAAGAAAAAACAAGACCGATAGGCGCGGTTGCAAACCTGCCCCAAGCATCTTGCCGCTTCCGGCAATGAGGTCCTCCCGCTGAAAGCTCCTGAGCTGGCTCGTCATGAACTGTCTGTGTGCTGGAAGCATGATACCCCATCAGCATCACGAGCTGTCTCACAACATAGCTGGCCCGCGCCATGCAGTTTTACGCCTGCTTTTGACAGCGACGCCCTCAAAAGGGAGCTTTGCCGCGGGGGTGCATTGCAGCATTTGCAGCTAAAGGGAAGTCCTCACAACTTTCGCGTGTGCGTGTGTGCATGTGCGTATGTATTGCCGTGCCACATAGATCACAGCGTGTTTGACCATGCCGCCTGCACAGCAATACTGTAGACAAGCCAGACTAGATGCAAAGGATTTGCGCAAGTTGACACTGAAGCCGTTCCGGAAAATCCTGCCATGGTCAAAGCGAAACGGGGCACTGAAAAGTGCGGCGACGAGCCCTCCAAGATGGAGAGCACCGTCAATAAGGATTCATCCCAGGAGCACAGCTCTGAGAATCAAGCCAAAGTGAAGGAGGCTTCAACCACACTTGGCAAAGCGGCCGTTCCTCTGAAGAAGACTCCGGCTGTAAAGCTGTCAGCGACAACTGTTGGACAGATCACTGCATGTATCAAGAAGGAGTGCTCAAGCAACATTGCGAATCCAAAAGCAAAGGCATGCGTTAAGAAGGAGTGCGGAACCGGGGCTGTGATCCCAAACGGAACAGCAGTGTCAGCTGCTGTTGGAAAGAAGAGTGCATGTGTGAAGAAGGAGTGTGAGACTGGGACTGCAATCGCAAACGCGAAGCCAGCTATGACTGCAGCTGGCAAGAGCGGTGCATGCGTCAAGAAGGAATGCGGAACCAGCACTGCGACGCCGAAAGCACAAGCAGCAGTGATG
>CAJNIZ010004015.1:10979-22343 GCA_905231905.1 Symbiodinium pilosum
CTACGACTACGACTACGACTATTACTATGCTGTTACTATTGTTCTCACTATTACTATAGGGCTTAGGGTACCCTTTCCATTGTCCGCCTTCAAAGACTTCGGCTCCCTTCTTGGATGCCCTACGCACAAGATAACATGTCGAGGGATCGTCAAACTTGTCTCATGGCGCAGGCATTTCAGGGCATTTCAGGGCATTTCAGGGATTGAGGAGCTCCTGGAGTTTTTGAAGACATGCGTATCAGTCCCTCTAGGAGTTGTTGTCCAAGCCATGCTTTTGCATAATCAGTTTTATTGCACGCAGGGTAGAGGGGTTTGAGTACCTTTATCAAACATAACCCCGAAAGGAGCTCTACAAAAATTGCGTCCGTTTTGGGTAGATATTCGTAAAATGTAGTGTATTATAGTATGTTATAGTATAATATAGTAAAATATGGTATATGACTTTGACGATGCTTGTCCGGGTAGGAGGCATGGTGAATCTTGAGTACTTGCTCTTCACCCTCCACGCTGGCAAAATATGAATATCTCTAGTATTCTGTGCCACGCCACAATACTGTTAGTGGTACGATAGGAATTTATGAGGACCCTCTTACAGTCACTAATATCCGTTATAGTCACTATTACTGTGGGGGGAGGGTTCCACTTAACCTAGACCTTCAACTCCTCTCAACCCTAAACCCTCAACCCTAAACCTTCAAACCCTAAACCCTAAACCCCCAAACCCTCAACCCCAAAACCCTCAAACCCCCAATTCCCAAACCCTTAACCCCCAAACCCTAAACCCTAAGCCCCTAAACCCTGAACCCCCAAACCCTCATCCCCAAACTGCCATCCGCAGGTTTTCCCAGACGCCGAGCTTGCGGCTTTCATTTTTCAGTTCAGGTTTGAGGTGTTTTTTTAGGATTTAGGGTTTGGGGGTTTAGGGTTTAGGGTTTGAAGGTTTAGGGTTGAGGGCTTAGGGTTGAGGAGTTGAAGGTACAGGTTAAGTGGAACCCTCCCCCCACTTAATATTGAGAGGTTGGGCTGTAAGAAAAAGGGTTTAGGATTTAGGGCTCAGGGTTTAGGCTCTAGGCTTGTGGGTCTCAGATTTTAGAGATCCTGAGGTTGTAGGTTCAAGGCCTTGGGGCCTTAGGGTCTAGGGTTAAGGCTTTAGGGCTTTTGGTTTGAGGTTTGAGGGTGTAGGGGTTACGGTAAATGTTTTCGGGTTCAGGGTCTGGGGTTAGGTCCTGGTGTTCAGTGTAGAGACCTGAATAGTTGGAATTGTAGAGAAATGAATGGGCAAGAAAGTGGAGCGTTGAATGGAAACTGGGATGTCTAAAGGATGTATTGTTCAGAGGCGAGGTAGGTAGGTTGCAGAACATTACCGCTGTCGATAATCGTGCATCGACGGTCCCGTTTGCGAAACAGCTCCCCCAGTTGAGGGTAGGCTCGATTTCTGAAACCCTAAGCCCTAAATTCTAAACCCCTCCGTGCTTTGAAACGTATCTTACAGACCTCTAAGAGCACCCTAGATTTCTTATCGTGAATTTCTACATCTTGAAAAATTCTGAAGTCCGGTGATTCAAGCACGTGCTGCCAAGTTGAGAACCTGAGCTGCACAGGCTCTTAAATTCTAGAAATTCAGCTCCTTGATTTCATGATTTGGGCTTTCGTCCTCCAACCAATTAAAAAAGCTTACAGGTTCTTAGCAGGGAATAGGGGAATATCCTCCATATCGAACCCCTACATACCATACTCCCTTATTACCTACCCTAAGCCCTAAACCCTAAACCTTATATATATATATACATATGTACATACATATAAATATGTAATACACATATATATATATACATTTTTCAGGCTCCCTAGGGACCCTTTGGGGTAATACCACAGGAATAGCCTAGGATTTAGGGTTTAGGGTTCAGGGTGTAGGGTTTAGGGTTCCGGGTTTAGGGTGTAGTGTTTAGGTTTTAGGGTTTAGGGTTTAAGGTTCTAAGGTTTAGGGTTTCAGGGTTGGGGGTTTTAGGGTGCAGGATTCAGGGTTTGAGGGTTTAAGGGTTGAGGGTTTAAGTTTGTAGGGTTCAGGGATATTCCATGATTTTGGATGATAGGTTTGTACATGTTTGTACCCTTATGGGACAATGTAGGCCCCTGATGAATAATCCCCCTTCCCTTAATAGGGAGTATAATGGAGATCCGAATATTAAGGCTACTACGAGGGTTTTTTCTTAATCAGGGGGCCATGGGTGGCCTGAGTGAGGCTTTAGGTTTCGGGGCTTAGGGTTTAGGGTGTGCTTCAAATCGTTGGTGCCAGGTACTGGGCTCTCTGCGTAAGGGTGCATCAAGTTTGGGTTAGGATGTACAGTCATCACCTGGCGACTTGTGTGTTTAGTACTTATAGCCCAATCATATTCTAACGGAAAATTTGATTGTAAATGAATGGAAACTAGGGATTATGAGTACGCTCCAGGATGCAGATTTTTCTGGGAAGCTGGCAGGACCTAGCAAGTAAACGTAAACACGAACATACCATACCGTGTAGACTCATTGCAAGCCGCAGGACCTCTCCCTTAAGTAGATAGAATATAGCTTTGGGTATATTATTAACATGATCCCCATATACCCCATATCCCGTCTAGGGGGACTATAGGTGCCGAGAGGCTTAGGGGATTTAGCGTCGCACTGTCTAGCTTGGATACTGCCCCAACTTAGGAAGAATGAGTAAAATACATAATCGGATATATAAAGATCTTGGTGGGACCTAAAGCCTGAACCCAAAGCCGTTTGTTAATGGGCCGGGGCAGTACCCAATGAATAGCCTGAATTACTTGTCAACCGCTGAGCGCCTTTACGCCCAATTACCTACTGTTTATGGTTTAGGGTTCACGGTTTAGGGTCTAGGGCTACTTATCCCCAAATAGTAGGTATAACCCATAAAGCTGTAGGTAAGTGAGGTTACAGCTAATTTGCCCTGCGCCTTAAGCTTAAACCATAAATCTGAAGCCTGGGCAATCTGTGGCTTGGGGAAGCGTCCAAGTCTTCCTTTCTATGGGTTCTTGCTACATCCTTGTCTGAGGGGCTATGCTGTATTAGGGTGTTTGCATGGGTAGGGTTTGACTTAAGTGAACTGTAGTGTTGCAATGCCGGGAGGACAAGCGAGAATACATGTCAAACATACAGGGTTTTTGGCTGGGTTCCCGCTTGAATCCCGAGCCCACCCTAAACCCTAAACCCTAAACCCTAAACCCTAAACCTTAAGCCGCAAATCCTGACCCCTTTGCTCCTGAGTCAACTGCAGGAGGGGAGTTGCCGTGTTGGGAACTTAGATAGGTCTTGGATACCCCTTACTCCTTGGGACTTAGCTTGGCCCTTAGACTCTTATCCCTGCGGGATTCCGTTATACTTCTATTCTAGGTACGCAAGGGTTAACCCTTCATGGATGTCCTAAGTGCCACGTAGCTTATCAAGCCTTTTTATAACCTTGCGCGTTGCGTATATACCCTTGTATATTGTATAAGCGCCCCCATGGGAAGCTCTCCTCCTGTAGTTGGTCCTAATAGGGTCTAGGGATTTAGGGTTTAGGGTTCTAGGGTCTACGGTTTTAGGGTCTAGGGTTTGATAGATTTTAAACGTCACCTCAAGGGTCACAGAGGGAATATGCTGAGTCAGTAGAGACCATCAAATAAGAAACTTAAGCTACATTTCACGGCCTAAAGCCCTTCCATGGGAGTTTGTCACACCGCGCCCACACCCTAAACCCCAAACCCTAAGCTCTCAACCCAAAACCCTAAACTGCAAACCCTAAACCCTAAACCCTGAAGCTTTCCTGTCCCTATAATCCCCAAGGTGACCCCCGTCTTGAGGACCCGGCACATCTTCTTCCCACAGTCCGTTTATAGCCCCAAGGTGACCACTAAAGTTTAGGGTTTAGGGTTTAGGGTTGCGCATCCTTAGTTTCAACCCAAAAAGCCTACCCTAATGCTCTAAATGCCCAAACTATCCCAAATTTTTTAAAGTCTTGTGGGTAATTGTGGCCCAGGTGATCTGCGATGTGGGTGCTCGGACCCTAAGCCCTAAAAAGCAAGCTTTCGGAAGAACCTGGGAGCCAGAATCCTACACTTCCCCCACCTAACCTAGAACCCCAAAACAGTTTCTTTCGAGATTAGTGTCTTCTGAAAAGAGTAACCGTATAGGATGCCCGAGTAGTTTGGGCCCAGGTATAACACTATGTGAGATCTTACCCTACATCCAAACCATCCTCATACATAGACCTTAAGCCCCAATTCTGAGATCCAAGGCTGTTGCGACATGCGGGCTGTTGCACAACATGTCCATTGACTCTGCCATCAAAAGCCACGTCGTGACGCGCCTGCGCTGGGGGTTTAAAAGGCTTCAGGGCGACCGGGAGGGTATTTTGGGATTATATAGGGGTTATATAGGGATTATATAGGGGTTTTATAGGGATTATATAGGGATTATATCGGGGTTATATAGGGACTATAGGGGATACATTGGGGATATATTGGGATAATGGAAAAGAAAATGGAAGCTACTACTTAGGGTTTAGGGCTTGGGGTTTAGGGTAGCAACATTGATACTGCTGCAGTTTAACCTGCCCAGAGTATCAGGTTTCGTCCTGCAGGGAGGCCCCAACAGGGGTTCCATGGTTTTGAGACAGCCCGCTACTTGAAGGGACTGGAACCGGACCTGGGCGCTTGACACGAGTCTTTCGGCGGGATGTGCTTACAACCCCCTGTAGATACCAAATTACGCCCCGACACCCATACATCCCCAAACTTTCTCCCAAAACTGTCAATACACCGAACATGAAAAACGACCCAAAGTGCAAAACCTCACAATCCAGAGGCCTGAACTCTGCCTCAGAACCTCCACCCCCCCCCCAACGGAATCACTGAATTACATTTCGAAAAGATGCATCGTGTTTGGTGGTTTTTGGTGGCTTTACACAGGGGGAGCTTTCCACGGATGCATGGCGAAAGTTCGGAGGCTTCTACACATCTTACCCAAGCCTGCCCGCCACAGTTCATCCCAGGGGTTCCTATTTGGGTTAGCGTATAGGGTTTAGGATTGAGGAGGGTTTAGGGTAAACGCTAGAACCCTAAACTCTCAAACCTTCTACAACTTAATGAGCGATGGACCCCTAGATCCCAACAACCTAGAACCTGTGAGGCCATATACTCTATATTACACCCCAAAGTAAGCCTCGAATTCCAGCCCCAGACCCTAAACCCTAAACAACCCTCAACCCTATAATATGTCCATGGCAAGCCATGGACCAGCTGAGCAAGGTGAAGCTCGGCGGTCGCGAGGCGGCCGGACGTCTGTCATCCCATCAGGACATCTACAGGGGAGTCGGGTTTAGGGTTTAGGGGTTTAGGGCTTTAGGGTTTTTGGGGTTTATGGCTTTGGGGCTTTAGGGTTTGGGGTTTATGGGTTTAGGGCTTCAGGGTTTAGGGTTTATGGGTTTAGGGCTTCAGGTTTTGGGGTTTTAGGGTTTGGGAGTTTAGGGGTTTAAGGGTTTAGGGGTTTACGGGCTTCAGGGTTTGGGGTTTCGGGGTTTTTGGGTTTAGGGGTTTGGGGTTTTAGGGTTAAGGGATCTGGAGTTTTGGGTATGGGTTCAGGGTTCAGCGATTTGGGGTGTTGGAGGTTTAACGGTTTAGGGTTTATGGGTGAATACTTTTCATAGGATTCCCCGGGAGCTTGTAGGAGTGGTAGGGAAGAAAGACATCCCCCCAAGATACCCTGAACTCCTGAAGGTGTAGAGTTTAGGGTTTAATTAGGGCCCACGGGAGATTAGCTACCTGTAGACCCACCTGTCAGGGGCTTTAAATAAGGATGCCCTTGCAGTTTCATGTGTGCCCCAGGGATCCCAATAGCCCAATGTGGGTAAGATTTACAGACTTTGGGGCCCAATGTAGGTATGATTTGTATACTTTGATCCTTATACAGCCCCTTTATAACCACAGTTTCCATTTCATTTTCCATTTTCTTTTCCATTTGATTCTCCAGTACGTTATTTTTTTGTATACTTGGATCCCTAGGGTTGGGGTTTAACGTATGGGGTTTGGGTTTAGAGTGTAGCATTTCGGATTCAGGGTTTGGGGACAGGTGGATATAGGTTGTAGGTTTCAGGGTTTAGGCTTTAGTCTTTAGGGTTTCATGGTTGCTTTAGTCTATTAGTCTGGAGACTATGAACAACAGCTACTTTGGGCTTTGAAGTCCACAAATGGTGCCTGCTTTGAGCTAGCTGGCGCGCTAAGGCAAGGTTTCAGTCTGTACTGTTAGCTCCTCAAGACTAAGGTCTTGTACTGGGGAGGAGGTTCATTAATCTGGGGTCTGGGTTAGGCACATCAGGAGACACCAGTGTGAATTATCGATGATGGTAGCTATACAGGATATTAACTGGTTACAACTTGGGTTCTTCCCCACCTAGGTCTTCCATGAGATGGGTGACCTCGCAGAATCATCAACTTTGGCTCTGAATCATGATTCCCCTTGTTTTCTTTTGAATTTTCCATCATAAGGAGCTTGAGGCCGGAGGAGGCATATCAAGTAGATTGAAGTCGTAAGACGCCTATGCATAGACGGTGTTGGGTGGCATTGCGTTCGTTTCTCGGCCTTGGTTATGCAACTTGGTCATGCGAATCCCTCCATCCCCAATCTTGGGAAGCAACATTTGGCTCTGGTTTACTCTCTCCTGCTTTCTGCTCTCTCGCTCTCGCTCTGGCTCTCTCTCTGTCTCTCTCTCGCTCTCGCTCCCTTTTATATCCTCTCTCTCTCTCTCGTTTTTCCCCCCTCTCTCTCTCTCTCTCTCCCTCTTCCTGTGTCATTCTCCCTCTCTCTCTCTCTCTCTCTCTCTTTCTCGCTCTCTCACTCTCTCTCTCTCTCTTTCTGTCCCATTTTATGAGCATGTTTGCGTGCTGTTTTGAGGACTCGACCGTGCGAAACTTGGCGAAACTGCCGCTCGGAGAATCTGAAACGCATACCCCTGGGAGGATCTAAAAGATAGATCCCCTTGTATAGACCCATTATAACCCCCATATAATCCTTATATAATTTCCCCTATGGTTCGAGGGGATCTAATTTTTAGATCCTTTTGGGGGTCTGGGAAGGGATTCCTCAAGTTGAAGGAAAGGTCATTCACGCTGAGGGTTGATGGCTTTAGGCTGTCAGGGCTCATTCAGAAGGCCTCCAACACCCAAGACTCTGCGCCCTAAACCCGGATGGGTGGAAGGCAAGGCGCAAGTACCAGGGTTCATGTGGCTGCTATAGGGCTTGATGTAGGAATTCTGACAGGTTGCTTTAGGTATCTCGACACCCTAAACCCTAAACCCTAAACCCTCCAAACTTAGTAACCGTATGCAAAATGATCGACCCCCGGATACGGGGACCCCTCAAAGGTCACTCCCAGTTCTGGGAACTTGGGGCCCACCCCATACGGCTAAGCTGACTACAGTTGTTCGAAAAAGCCGCTGTATTTTTGGTGAACTACTGACGTTATGCGTGCCATATCCTATGAGTCCTAACTCCAGAATCCCTAAACCCTAAACCCATTTACTGCCTGAAGACCATTCGATAGGTGCTCGGGAACACCCCCTTGAGATGGTTGGACTCCCTGGCAAAGAATGCTAATCTAGAAGGATCGAGGTTTATTCATCTTTTTCCAACCTCAGCCCTGTTAACCTAGCTTTGTTAAGTTCATATTTGACCCCTTGTCTCAAAGGCAATCTCCAGGGGGTTTGGGAGGTTTTACTCCTTCTTCAAACCTCAACAGCGCATTCAGCCAACGCTCATCCTTGTTTAGACCTCACGAAGCCTTTAACCCCCATAAACCCTGTAATCTAATCCAGGCCCTATATAGATGATCATCAGAATGGGTGTTGGGGTATGTTGCTACATTATACCTTTGTAGTGTTGGTAACCTTCCCTATATTACAAGCCCTGTACAACCCCGATATACTCTCAGTTTCGATGTCTTTTTCCATGGTGTTTTGTGTTTGATTGTCCATCAACTTAAGGCCCTAAACCGTAAACCCTGAATGCGGTTTAGGGTTTAGGGTTTAGGATTTAGGGTTTAGGGTTTCGGGCTGAGCCCTTAAACCCCAAATCTTACACCTTAAACCCTCAAACCTAAAGCCTGAACCCTGAACCCTAAACCATGACTGCCCGCACGAGGTTGGCGAAGACTCTAGAGCCGCCGAAGGCCCGAGAGCTTTGGTGGTGAAAGGTTTTAGAGGTTACGCGGTTTAGGGGTTAGGGTTTAGGGTTTGGGGTTTAGGGTTTGGGGTTCAGGGTTGTGGGTTCAGGGTTTAACGGTTTATGTTTTGGGATTCAGGGTCTAGGGTTTGAGGTTTAAGGGTTTAGGGTTTAGGGCTTTTCAGGAGGGGTTCCGGGTCGGGGTTTAAAGGGTTGCTGTTAGAGAGCTTAAATCGGATTCCCCAAGGAAATTCAAGAAGAGGCCTACCCTAAACCCTAAGCTGACAGGGAACGCAGGGCGGTCGTTTCGAAATTAAAGGTCTTCAGGCAAGCACCTACGAGCCCTAAACCCTAAACCGCAAGCCCTACGTAAGCCGAAATCCCTACACTCTACTAGAAGAGTCTGCTTGAGGTTTCTCCATGTGAGCTATAGTCTAAACTCCTTAAAGCGGGGTTATGTAGGGATTATATATTATATGTAGGGGAGTATTATGCGGGTTGCTAAGGGGGATACTAGGAGTTTAGACAAGGGCCCATGTCATTCATATTTTGAGAGTTTCTCAACATTCATCCTCAGTGGAACTCTCAGTGAGGGACGGTTCGCATCTGCGTGTAACGCCACGTGCAGGTTCAAGGCTATTTATGTCCCAGTTTGGATTGTAGTCATAACTCGATCAAGCATGACCCTCTTTGGGGAGTAGTGGGCGTATCCCCACAAACCCTGAATCCTAAACAGTTGGGTTATACATACACTTGCAAGCCCTAAATCCCTGAACACTTGGGTTATACCTACACTTAAAAGCCCTAAATCCCTGAACACTTGGGGTATACCTACACTTGTAAGCCCTAAACCCCGAAGACTTAGGTTATACCCACCCTATGGATCCAGTTACCTAAGTAATGGGAACTGGGTTCCATATACCCTATAGTTACATAGCCCGATAACCCTAATATATCCCCTACATAACCCTATATAACCCCATTATAACCCCAATATATCCCCTACATAACCCTATATAACCCCAATATAACCCCAATATATCCCCTACATGACCCTATATATGTAACCTGTTATTCTGTTATTTTGGGAGCCCTGGAGCTTCCACCAGTATGTTATGCTTTTCCTGAGCATCCGAGTCAGGTCTGAAGCCCAAGTGCAGAGCAGTCAGCCTCAGGTCGCTTAGAGCACATAATGCTTAATATTGGGGTCATATTGGGGTTATATAGGGTTATGTAGGGGATATATTGGGGTTATATTGGGGTTATATTGGATATATTGGGGTTATATTGGGTTATATTGTAAACCCCTGATGAATCAACCCGCCTTTAAGGGCCTTAATATTAGGATCCCTATGAAGGAGGGGGGTTTATTATTAAGGGGTCTGCAGTATTCAGGAAGCTTCCACAAGCAGCAGTCAGCCGGAACTGGTCAGTTTTGCTCGCCAGCCTCCCAGATCAAGATATGAGCTATAGTCTAAACTCCTTAAAGGGGTTCATATAGGGGAGTTTGTAGGGGACTACTATAGGGGTTATTAAGGGGGATACTAGGAGTTTAGACTATAGGTCATATCTTAAAGCATTTCCTCGGCATTTAGGATAGCTTTAGGACCAATTCTAAAGGTGGTCTGCAAAATCCTGAGCCCCTAAACCTAAGCCCCAAACCCATTCGAGAAACTCTTAACCATGTATGTCCCTAGAACCCCTTGAAAGAGACTCCAGGCAAAACAGCTGATTTTGCTTCTGCCGTAGGAGTCCACTGACGATCCCTTCGGTGCACTGTTCGCTACACGAACCCCAGGCCGGAAGCTGCGGAAAACTGCGGGGTTTAGGGTTTAGGGTTAGCAACCTTCCAAGGGATTTCCAGGGCTTCCCTGGTTCCTGTAGAGGGATGTACACAGGTTTAGGGTCTATGGTTTAAGGTTTCTCAAAACTGAGGGCTCTTTAGGACCCCAAGGGACACACAGGAACAATAAGGAGATTATAGCGGTCCCCCTGAAGAAAATTCGGTTGACTTCAAAATGGGCATTTGCCAGAAAATCGTTCTGAATTCAGCATGTAGGGCTTGTAGGACTTGGAGGTTGGAGTTTCATATTGAAGGCTTATGAAGGCAGCTTACGGTTTTCTATCCTTGAGTTCAGGTTGCGGTGCTTGTGGATTAGGGCTGCGGATTTAGGTGTTTGAGGAATAGAATTTGTGCCCCGGCGTTTAGCAGATTCGGGTTCAACCGAAGGAGTTGGGTTTGAGGTGCGGGTTTTGGGGATCATTGTCCTTCCTAGTCGAGAGACATGTTGCTTCAGGTACCCCATTTGTACAATTGATGGTTAGACCGAACATTATAACCCTTATTACAAGGACATCCCTGTCGCTTTGCTGGTTTTATAGGGTTTCCGACGTGCCTCACAGTAAAGAAAGACATCGATGCACATGCTTCGGTGCTTTGACTGAGAACCCGTGTTGCCAGAGTTCCAAAAAGTTTTCAGAAAGGCTTTCCCCAACACTAAACCCTGAAGACTATACTGTATATAGGCCTTCAGACCTGCTTCGAGCCTATACCTTGGGATCTTTTTGGGGATTGCTTGTTGAATGGGAGGTGTAGTACAGAAGGCTCCCCCCCAATGCACTAACAGTTACAGACAGGGAACATTGCGTGGGTATCTCACATAAACAGCCATGGTTGAGTTGGCTGTTATTGGGCCAGGGTCAGGAGAGACCAAAGCCAGCATTTCGGCTACTGTCACTGGCATGACTATTTCGTTGGTGCTGCGGGATACTTCGGTTGTGACAACAAATGCGCCAGGCCATTTGTGTAGTTGTTTCCACGGTCACCAAACGAAAATAACATATCTTTGCGGTCTATGTTCTTACTGTTTCAGTTTTGGTCGTCAGTAGGCGTGGAGCCCTAATTAGGAAAAGGTGGCAGGACCAGAAGTCGTGACTGCTATGCTGCTAGCTGCTAACATTGTTGATAAGACGCAGAAATAATAATACGGATAACTATAATAATCGCTTCCCCCTAATAATAAACGACGTCCCCCCCCCCTAATACTAAATATTCCGGTGGGTCAGAAATTATTTATTATTAGGGGGGAATATTTATTGAAAGGATTTCGTAGGGCCGCCTTTAAATTCCTTGTAAAATCAATTAAAATCAAATAAAAATGAATA
>CAJNIZ010004016.1:0-22342 GCA_905231905.1 Symbiodinium pilosum
GCCTGTCAGACCACACCGCAGGATTATATGGCCCTCATTTTAAGTACACTCTAATGAAGCGTGCCCTGCGGAATCCCCTCGAGTTGGCGCCAAAGCGCGCGCGTCGCACCAGAAAAGCGCGCGCACGGCCCTAGCAAAAATCCTTCCTTTCCTCAGGAAATGCCCGGTGATGATTCGAGCTGAAGCCAAGGGAGTGAGCTGCGGGAAGACCGTGGGCCTAACCCTCATGTCATAGGGTTTAGGGTTTGGGGTTTAGGGTTTAGGGTTTGAACCTAGTAACTAGTAAGACTATAATCCTTATACAAAGTACTATACCCCAAAAGGAGGATTAGAATCTTACTCTATAATGGGTACCAAAGTATCCCCAAATAAGATACTACTCATATGGGATACCATAGGGTTTAGGGTTCAGGGTTGTCTATAAGGTTTAGGGTTCAGGGTCTAGGGTTCAGGGTTTTTAGGGATAGGTTTCTGGGTTCAGGGTTTAGGGTTTAGCAAAAAGGGTTAGGGGTATTACCCCCAATAATGGAAAATGTAATGGAAACTTGTTCAGAGGGAATATATGGGATACCATGGGCTTAGAGCTTAGGGTGTATGCACCACTGGCAGCATCCCCTTTTCCATGATACAGCTCATGACAGACCTTGTTATGCATCCAAACCAGCGCGGTGACATGAAATGCAAAATTCAAGAAATACCATCCCCCTCGTCCTGCCCTCTCCACTGCGTGCGCACACCTGCAAGGGCCAGGCGCCTGACGTGCATGCTACCAACTACAGATTTCCATAGCCTCTTGAACAGTAGACCCGTCTTCAAGGGATTGCCACAAAATTGTTCTTCCGAATTGTTTTTGATGTTCCAAACTTTTTTGTAGGGCGCAGAGCCGCAGGCAACCCAATTTTGGGGAATGTCCACTTGAATCGCAAAAGTTGGGGGAGACATTCGTCAGGTTAATCCTCAAATTTTACACATCCAAGCAAGATGTCCGTCCACTATTTGCAGCTAAGTCTTGGTTGCATTCAAGGTTTGCGGTCAGCAGTTGGGGTCGCGAAAGCCCATGGCCTGTCAACGATTTGAATGCTACAAACTTGCTCAATGCATAAGTCAAATGGTAGTTTCCCTAAAATAGGGGACCCCAATATAGACCTCAAAATACTACAGCCCTTATTATGGGGACCCTCAGAAAGGTACCCCTAATTTTGGGAAACCCGCAAATGTTACAAGAAGTTCCACAGCCGGTATCCAGGCTGATTGCTACAAGGGCCTGTCGATTGCTCGTCCATACTCGTGATAGTCGTGCTCCGATAAGACTTACTTGGCTTAAGGACTTGCAGCCAATTGGTGGTTAATGTGCCTGATGATGATGATGATGTAGTAGTAGTAGTAGTAGTAGTACTTGTAGTAATCAGCTAGATAGGCCCTTGAAGTGCGCCGGCATGATTTGAATGGTTTGTGTCAGGTAGCTCCCCAGGGGCCCCAAACAGGAAAGACCCCCTCAGAACCCCAAATTTCAACTCTAGTCCCTTAGGGGTCTATCTTATTTGGGTGCCTCTAGGAAACTACCCTATTGCCGGGGCCTCCTGGATGTGTACAGAACGCCGCTTTGTCCGTCGCTCTGCTTGGCAGAGGCACTTGCAGAGGTAACGAGGGTCATGCTATCACCATGCGATTGCAAAAAGACGCATGAATCCCTTCCCCTAAGAATAAAATCTCCCAACATGGTACTATTATATCTTTATATATGATGGGGGGGATCAGTATTAGCGGGGGGGATTATTAGCAGTTGGACAGTAATTGGTGAGCGTGCTCATGGGATATCCTCACGCTGCTTCACACTCTCTGCACCAGTAATTCGTTGCGGAACCCCGATGGTCACAGATCAGGTCGATGTCTTCCATGAATCATTGGTGTAGCAATTCTACAAATTTGCAAGACCATGGAAGCTACAACCTCCAGCCATGCTGTCATATTGAACCTGCTGCAGCGGGAGGAGAGGGAGGGTTCTCAAAATAGGGTGCCCTCTAGGGTTCTAGGGATGTGTGGGGACTGCACATGACTTGGGCGCCTCTTTAGGGTTCTATACGGGCCGTCTTTTCTACCCCCCCTTTGGCTCCTCCTTACAGCCACACACTGAAGCGATTCCACTGCCAATTCTTGCAAGCTTGTGGTCTCCCTGTTGAGGTTGCTATCGCATGGAAGCCCATTACAGGTGGATAGTTGACAGGTGCGTATTCTCCCACAGTCCTCTTATACCACTCACAGACGCAGGTTCTGATGCTTTGGGAGTGCACAGAAATTACCCATCTATAAGTTACCCATCTATAATCTGGGTTGCTGTTAAGGAACTGAAACAAGTTACCATAATGAGGAAACCCTGTTGTTTTCTATATATCCGCATAATGGAAACTTCGTGTAAGTTCATTAAGAGCAACCCAGTAATCGCTTTCTTTCACACTGCTGCAGAGAATTCGCTCACGACTGTGCGAGGCTTGGCATCATACCTGTCCCAGGCTACGAGGGCCATAAGCCCCTGGGCAATGGCAAATGGGTTTCGCATTGTGGGTTTAGGGTTTAGGATCATAGTGTAGCGTCAAATGGAGAATGAAACTGGTATGATTTGAAGGTTCCCCAATATAGAGGCAGATTCTATCGCCTTTTTAGGTAGTTTTCGGATTTTACGGCAAGAGCCTCAAGCTCACTTGGTTCAGGCATCGAGAAAACGGCCCTCAATAGGTGACATTGCCATTATTACTTTTCATGACAATTACTTTTAACATTATTACTGTCATTGCTATTCGTACTATTATTACTACTATTATGGCTATTCTTATTATTATCAAGGTTATTACTATTACGCGGTCGGCACATTGAAGATCGTTTCAAATTGACTCAGGTTGAATATCAGCAAGCTTTAGAGCTACCAAGCCCTTGTCACCGCTCCCGCTTTACTCAATTTTCGTTAGCTGGGAATGAAGGGTTACATGGGGAGAATGGAAAAGAAAGTGGAAACTACTATCCGGTGCACTCTTTAGGGAGTGAAGGGATGGAAAAGAAAATGGGAACTGCAGGGATTATGGGGGTCATAAAGGGGTTATATAGGGATTTTCGGGCATAAGTTGTGGTGATATGGGAATAATGGGGTAGAAAATGGAAACTAATATAATGAGTTATATAGGGACTACTACAAGGATCCGTTCCTTCATTCCTAGCTAACCAAAGATGAGTTTAAGCCGCTCCCCGAGAAGTAGCGCTCTGTTTGCGCTTTCCTTTCCCCTTGCAAAGAGTTTGATATCTCGCTGTTCGCAGTAGGGTGTGAGCCCAGGAACCATGCCATTCACCTCACAACAGGAGAGGCTGGACAAGGGGCTTGGGAAGTTTAGAGGTTGGAAAGCTTCAGAGGTCTTGGCCGCAGCTTCAGGCTTCAGGCTTGAATTTCTATACGTCAAGGGACCGAGGCTTTCTGGTTGAAGAGTTGTTTTTAGTTTAGCTCCAGGTGTTTGAGGTACTGCTGCTTTCCGGCAACCTGCGGTTTTGATTCACTCAGTTTAAGAGTCTGGACTCAAGCTTGTTCACAGAACCGGGCTTTCTCAGCCACGGCTCCCCATTAGCATGCATGGAGGGCCCTGACAGGCTTACCTCCTTTCCTGAGACCTGAAGATGAGCATGCTTAACAATCTAAGTCCGCTCTTTGCAGTGAACAACCCCTACTAGATATTCTCGAATGAAAGTTTCAATGGAAAGAATTAATTTTGTCAGAGCTCCCTCGGAAAGGTGGGCTGCTTCATGAGCCATTTCACCATATGGCATCATATGGTGAAGCGGGGATCTCAGATGCAACTGCAATGCCAGCATGGACTGAGACCCCACCCTTTGCAGTACCAGCTATGTAGCAGAGGATCCGCCAAAATGGGTTGCTACCGGGATAACCGGGGAATCACAATAATTCTTAGGTTAGCATTGCATGGATACATGATGCATCATGTGGCTTGCTGACCGTGGTGATCTAATTTAGGCCCCAACAGCAAGGCAGAAAAGGGACAACACAACACTCTTGGCACTTGTACAGGGCCCAGCTGGGCACGCTTGGAAAGACATGCTTATCCCCTACCTTTGCTTACCTAGGAATGAAGAAATGGATCCTGATAATTGCCCCAATAGAACCCTTTATACTAGTTTCCATTTTCTTTTCCATTCCTTCATTCCCAGCTAACCAAAGGTAAGATGCTGGAGCTCCTGGGCGTGACCAGTACCCTAAACCCTAAAGTACAGCAGGCCCTAGTGTACTCCAGGATCCTCAGTGCTCAGAGTTAATCAGGCTGCAGGCCACTACCAACTGTGTAGTGTTCCGCTCAAAACCTAGCAAAGGCAGCTGACGTTTCATCAGATGCTCATGCCTGAGGCACAACATTCCCGCTGCTCTCATCTTAGAAGATGACTTTGATTTGCAACCCGACTTTGCGCCAAGCCCCCAGCAACTGCCTTGGCACGTGTGTGTGTGTGTGTGTGTGTGTGTGTGTGTGTGTCTTGGTTTCTTGCAAAAGTGTTGCCACGGTGACCCTTGCATACCCTTGCGATTTGCAGAGATCGTACATCGTACAGTCGGGCCCCCTCTCAAGCATCGTGTGGTAAACTCGCTGAGAAAATCTCATAGGCTAAGTTGTAGACGGGCATCATACTGTACTAGAAGGCTTCAGTCGTTTCCATTTTTATTTCCCATAATGCCTATATGCAACGCCATATACTATAGTAGTCTCCATTTTAGTTTCCGGTATCCCTATATATAACCCCAAGATTTACTGTAGTAGTTCCCATTTTCTTTTCCATTATCCCTACACCGAACCACAATGTCCATTTTGTCTGCCATCACCGTATCTAGTTCCAACATGCTATCGTGTTCTCCTACTGAAGATCGGTCTTTCTGGGGCCAGGAAACTCAGCAGTTAGGTCAAAACACGAATGCTTTGGAGGGTCATGGAGACTTAGTAAGTAGGTTAGTGGTTCAGGGTGGAATATAGGGGTTAGAGGTTTAGGGTTTACAGGGTTCAGTAAGTAGGCTCATAATGTTAATAACTGGGGTTATGATGTGGCGTATAGGGGTCATTATCCTATTTAGTAAGTTCCCATGAACCTTCAAGTGAAGCAGCACCCTCCCCGAAACAAGTTCTGCAACCCCATCTAGATACCGTCAAAACGGTCAGTGGTCTTACTTGGACTCCTTGAAGGTTCAAAGTGCATTTGTATTCTGTACAGCGAGTAGCCGCACTGAAGTGGATGAAAACACAAATGATGGTCATGAGAGTACTGGGAACAGGAACAACAAAGCAACAAAACTAATTTCTCCACATCAGAGGGACCCAGCCGCGGCTTCAAAGAATTTATACAGTACAACCCCAAACTTTTTCCTTAAAGCTCGCAAAACGGATATGATATGAGGCTGAAGCTCGGGGAGTATCTGGAGGAGGCGCACCTGATAGCTCTTAGGGCCTCCGGTTTCGAGTTTATCGTGGTTTAGGGTGTACTGTGTTTGGGGTTCAGGGCATGCTTCTGTCGGAAACTTTGAGGGAGTCTTGCTGCTGCCACCTTGGGGAAGCAGATCAGCAAACCTCTTCCGGATCCATAAGAGCATTTATCCTTGAGGTCACAACATGAGTTTAAGTAGCTTCATTTTTCTCAGATATTGCTCTCCATTCTTCTGCGCCTTCTATGAAACAAGTACTCCAAGGCTCAATTCGCGGCATCCGCTACGTTGCCACCAGCTTCCTGAGAATCTCATAAAAAGTCCTAGCAAGCAACACAGTACCAATATGAACCGCATCATGTCGTGTCGTAGCGTGCAGGAATTTGGCGAGCATTTCGCGCCACAACCTGCTGGACTTTTCAAAAGTAGCCGCAACCAGGATAGCCGTGGATAAGCCTAGATTGGGGTACCTGTGGCGTCCGTCGGATACCCCCACACAAACAGTTGAAAAAAAATCGCATCCAAAATTAGCTACAATCCTTATTCTGATAGATAGTTATTATCTACTTCAGACGGTTTACCCGAAGCATCCCGCTGGAAAGACTAGACGGCGAGCCGGAGCTTTCAAGTGGAAAAGTTGTGAAACCCATCAGTGCACAATTGTTGTGTGGTTTGGGGTTTGGGCAACAGGGTTTAGGGTTTAGGATTTAGGGTTTAGGGTTTGGGCAAAAAGGGTTTAGGGTTTAGGATTTAGGGTTTAGGGTTTGGGCAAAAAGGGTTTAGGGCTTGGGGTGATCGCCTACCTCCTAGCGTACCAGAAGCTTCAGAAGCTTTGTTTGATGGAGGGCCCTGGGGCGCAAGATGTCCCATGAGCATGCACATAGCATCGCAAACTGCTGAAAGATAGTGTAGCCCCGCATATGTATGGGGACCCAAATTCTTGAGAAACATCCAGGTTTCCATCTCTTAGATTCCATTCAGGAGTTGCCTCAGAGTTGCAAGCATTACACCTTTGGGGGACTTTGTTACTAATGGGTTAGGGTGCTACTTGGAGGGTCATGGGGACTTAGTGAGACTGTTAGTAAATGTTAGTAATGGAGACAATTGGGGTGTATTGGGGTTATGATGTGGCTTGTAGCTTGTAGGTGTTAACAAACCCACTTACAAAGCCCCCATGACCCTCCAACTACGTATTACAAACGACTACTACATAAACAGCTATGAATGTACTACCCAACTCCAGGGTCTCTCAAAGTAAGACCTTGAGCTGAAATCCCTGATTTTTAGGAACCCTAATCCCTATAATCACACCAGAATCCAAGTTTCAATGTCACTTTCCAGTTTGTTTTCCACTTGATTCTCCATTTTTTAGGAACCTGATCGCCGAGGCAAGGGGTTACGACTGGAACCTCCTTTACGTTGGGCGCATCGCCCAGGTTTCCCTTTTGATGCGATAGTATGTGGAGGGTCATTGGAAACTACCATGTTGTTCAGGGTTTAGATCATGAGGAAAAGGAAAGTGGGGCAATAGCGCCTAGAAGCCATATAACAATCCCGAATATCCCTCTTACTTAAATTTCACTAAGTCCTATGACCCTCCAAGTAATTACGGTGGATGCTGAAAACTTTGCGTGATCCGCCTATGTACCCTGAAGCTAGGGTACGACGTTATACTAAGGTCATGCAGGATTTGGAGTATCACCAGTATGGGGTGGGTCATTGCTGAATAACGTAGACCCATGATTAATGAAACCCCCTCATTTTAAGGGCCGAAAGATTAGGATCCCTATTATAATCCCTATTAAGGGGAGGAGGTTTATTAGTTAAGATCTTTCATAAGTGCTGGCCTGAACTAGACTAGCTAGGGTGCCGATGTTTGGTCCCCTGGAGAAGTTGAGTGCCTGCAGCATTGCATTGTCCCCCAATCGTGTAACAGTAATTCACACAGGTTCTCATACGGGTATGTGCCGAAGTGATTTTGAGAATTGGGTTATACACGAGGGATCCGGTTGGCTTGCATTAGGTGGCGCACCCTTGCCTTGTCACAGGCGCATCTTTAATTTCTGGTTGTTAGAACCCCGGATAATGGTAAAGTAGGTCAACGTTTCGTAACATGCCTGCCAAGCGTGCAACTGAGCTATCAGCCATCAGGCATCTGCGGCAACATCAAAACAGTACACTACACTTCAGGGGACCCCATACAGCCACCTTTCAATCAGACAGCAGTCTACAAGGGCACCCTTTTAAGGTTCCATTAGTTAGGGAGAGTACCTTCCAGGTGCCAGTAGGGGATAAGGGATCATAATGGAACATATTCCCCTATACGTAGAAACATGACGCACGGCATTTCATCCCACAACAATGGAGAATCAAATGACAAGAACATGGACAATGAAGCAGAGACCGGGCTTATGTTGGGGTCTTCACAGGATTTGGGTAATTCCAAGCCCAAGAAACGAACCTGTAATCCTAAGCCCTAAAGTGCAAGCCCCTGCAAGCCCCTAAACTGGCCCTATTAACCTAGAATTCTGTCACTAAGCGCAATGCTGCTGCACTGCGAAGGCATTGAAAGATTCCCCCTCGCGCCTAATGTTAACTATTATCATATGTCCCCCAATCCATAACAAGGTCTCTTATGGGGGAATTTTAACATAGCGGCTGGGCAGCATTAATATTAGCATGAAAGCATATAATTATGACTTGGCAAAGGCATTGTCCACAACGTCCATCCGGCATCTCATGATGCATCAGCTTGTCTTAATTTCCAAATCCACTTGGGCCAACTTGAGTAGCAGCTCTGATAGTGACGCATGATGCCCAACAACGATCTGACCGCGAACAGAGCCTGCCATGATCGTTTTATGTTTATGTGTTTCCCGTCACATGCATGAGTCTTGAGTGCCTCGAAGGTGATATAAACCCTAGGCCCTAAACCCCAAGCCATAAGTTGTGGTCAGAATTAGGACCTTCAATCCAAACTTGTGACCTAAACGTGTGAATTATCAGGTGCCGTATTATAATAGGGATCCAAAAAGGGACCATAATTTTGACAACCACCCTACAAGTGGCTCCACCCTGTTTCCCACTTCCTCCGAGGCGGAGCCCAACCGAGCCCGACTGGACCCGGTTGCTGGGTTGCTGTTAAGGAACTTAAATTAAGTTACCATAATGGGTTTAGGGTTTAGGGTATAGGGTTTAGGGTTTAGGGTTACCATAATGGGTATATATACTAGATAATAGGGTTTCCCCAATGTAGTAGCGTAGATTAAGTTACCATAATGGGTATATATAGTAAATAATAGGGTTTCCCCAATGTAGTAACTTAAATTAAGTTACCATAATGGGTATATATAGTAAATAATAGGGTTTCTCCAATATAGTAACTTAAATTAAGTTCCTTAACAGCAACCCAGGTTGTCAAAGCACATCGTTGAGCCGGGCTACACGCTGTGGACGGCAGGGTTTGGGTGTTCAGGGTGTGTTTTTTGGAGTGGAGTAATTTTATCTTCCTGATGATTCGCACTTGCCCTATCCCGCGCAGAAACTTTTTTTGGCGTTTGCGTGCATGTATGCATGCAGGACCGTCTGATATACTGTTGACTCACATGACCCAACATAACTTCACTTCCTAAACTCTAGGAACCCTCTTAGTCTACCGAGGCTGATGCAAGGTTGTGCAAGTGCAAATGTCTGGGTTAAGGGGTTCCGGGTTACATGGGATACACTAGGAGCGTCCTTGCTTTTGCCCTGAGGGGTGCTTGCTGTTGATTCTACACAGACTGTGGGGACCTTGAGTAGATACAATTGGGGAGCGCGGATATGTGTACGATATATGCTGGTGATTTGTTTCGCTGGTCCCCTCCATTTGGGTCAGAAATACATTCGCGTAAAAGTGAAAACGGTATAACAGCAGTAAAAACAGCAGTGGTAATAGTCAGAATACACTCTAGTATAGTAGCATACCTTATCTGTTGTTAGTAGGGTATACGAGAATGTAATCCCTATTTAATCCCTATATACATATATATATATATAAGTATACATAGAAACATTCCCATATTCCCTACTATCCCCCAGTAAGATGCGGGACTAGCAACTGGGCAGCTTAAGTGGAGGCATCCTTCTTCCGTGAAAGGAGGCAGTGCTTGGCTCCTTCCCTAGTTTCAATATTTCGGGTACCCCCAAAGGGCAAAAAGTGCGGATACTGATGTACATCTATATATATATATGCATCCCTAAAACTTCCTGTAGATGCCTAAATATCCCTCTGTCCTCTTGGTTTTCCATTGTGTTTTCTGTTTTCTTGTTCATGTGATTTTTCACTGTTGTTAGTTTAGCTCCCAATTTATCATCTCAAATTTAACCTCAATATGAATGTGATTTCCACTGAGTATTGTTAATTGATTTAACTCCCCATCTATGCCCTGTTTAACGCCAACATAAACCCATTCCAGGTCCAACCTGTGGTCAGTTCGCGGGCGGGGGTATGTTGTTAGTTCCATCGAACAAAACTGCCGGGTGGGACGCAACATTCAAACTTCTCCCCAAACATATCCCCCCTCTCATATTATGCCGGAAAGTCCTCAGTGATGGGGCTTAGGATCCCGCAATGCGTGTTTCGTGTCTTGAGTGATTATGGTCTTACCAATCAAGGTTGTATTTGCAGTCGTGAGTCAAAAAAAGGCACACTCGATGGTAGGTTCGGTAGAATCTAGGCAACAGCTAAACCCCTCCTAGGCATATGGTAGGTTCCCTACATAGGCGGACCCCAATATAGACCCAAAGAATGCCTTAATCCTTATTGTACGGACTCCGAAAAAGGTAATTTGGGGAAACCGCAAATGGAGGTTGGATACATCATGCGCCTTGACGGCGCCAAAGCACTTTTAGATGCCCGCGTGGAGGCGCACATGGCCGCACTCAAATCTCTTGGGTCCTCAACCCTATGGCATATGCAGCATATGGTAGCCCATATGTTAGGCCCACGGTCTTCCCTCTGCTAAGTCCCTTAGCTTCAGCTCGAATCATCTCCCGGCGTTTCCGGAAGAAATGAAGGGTTTTGGGTCTAGGGCTTATGTCCGGGGTATATGGTTTAGGGTTAGGTGCCTTTGTGGGTCATTGTTGCATAATTTGGATTATGCCTTGGGTGCTGCCCACACTCGGTAGCAGTCTATGATAATTGGCGTACACGTAACATGAACGGTTATTTAAAATGACAATATAAATATTGTCCAACTGTTACTGAGGGTATCCTAGAAGCCCTATGCACCTGCCATTGCCCCCACAATGTGGCTTGAGGTACTGTCAAAACATGCTACCCGTACACTTTGTTGGAGAGTACTGTGAAAGCCACCCACAGGCGAGTGGTTAGGTCGAGCCCGATCATGCTTCCTCACGTTCCGCAGAGCCAGAATGTGCCTCATACACCGAATCCTATTTCTATTCCTAGCATTCCCAGTATTGGTAGTGTTGGGGAAGCTCCATCTAGAAGACTGTACAACCTTGCTTGTTTTTCCAAAACACTGCCCTAAACATATGCTCCACAGTCTCAAGCCCTTTTTCTCGATATGCTGGATACTGGTTTTTTAGACAAGTTGAAAATCTTCGCCTAAAAGCCTTAAACCTCTCATCCCCAGCATGAACCCGCAAGGGGACCTCATTCACATCAGCTTCTTTTTCACTAGACCCTAAACCCCGACGCCAGCGCGCTTTCGCGCCCTTGGATGACTATTTCTCCGTGGCCGCCGGCCGCGGGTTTGATTGCTTCTACAACGACAAGGCACCGCACCGCCTTTTTGATCTTTGCGTCTACACAGTTTAGGGCTTAGGGCTTTTGAGGGTTTTGGTTTTAGGGGTTAGTAGGGTTTAGAGTTCAGGGGTTATCAAGGTTAAGGGTTGAGGAAGCTCTGGTTGTAAGGAGTGGCAACTGCAAGCATGCCAACGGTTAGCCTGAACTCTGATTTGCGTCCTAGACTCCTAGATCTGCATGATGTCAGGTTTTGGAGTGGAAGCCCCACATACCGGTGCTTCTTCGACCCCTGGCGCTGACACCACCTTTGGTGATGCCGTGCGCAGCATTTTCAAGTGTGATCTGGAAGTTTGTCCAAGGCATGGATCTCTAATTGTTATCTTCGTGTCGCTGTTAGCGCTACAACTATGAATGTTGCTGTTGCTATCTGTTGCTATGAGGCTATAGATATCTTGTCTGCTGGTATGAATCTGCTACGATTGCTGTGATTGCTGATATGGTGCTTTTGTCGTGCAGGAAATCTTGCACCGCCTAATATACCCTATAACTTAGGGAGTACAATACGTTGGGGTTCCCAGGTCATGCAAGTTTCCCTCCGTCCACTGTATTACTTACGTGGACCCCCCACCCTGTGAGAAAATAAGAGGAGATTGACATAATCACCCGTATCCCTTATAGTCACACTATTACGGGATGGGGGGTGCACCCAACGTGTAACTATCACGCTCACGGATTGGGCTCAACGCAAGAGGAAGGTTTAGGGTTTAGGGGGTGTATATAGTTCCCCTTAAGCAGACAGAATATGGGGCATATGGAGATCTGAGTATGCTATGAGCCATTATGGCTTAGTCTAAACCCTAGTATCCCCTTTAATCACATCTATGGTAGTTCCCGATAGAGCCTTACATACCCCCCTTGAGGAGTTGAGACTACAACGCATATTGGGCAGCTCCATATTCTATCTACTAAAGGCGAACTCCAAGCTTGCCACTGCTTGCAGCTGCGTAGACTTTCATTGGTGTTGCTCAGACTTTCATGTACTGTGACTTATGCTTGCAGTTGCTGTCAGTGGCGTACCTGTTACTAAACCTGAACCCTTATACATACTCTGCATCCCTGTAAATCCCGACATTCCCTTCATCTCCGATTTGGTTTTCCGTTATTTGAGTAACATCCCTACTTACTGTATAGCCGTTGCATATCCTTACGCCTGTGTCCTTATGTGACCTTGTATCCTCTTGTGTGACCTTGTATCCTCTTGGAGAATTCCTCTATAAAATCCTTTTTAACAAGTCTTTTCACAGCTATTTACACCGCAGAGGTACGTAGGATCCATGTTCCTCAGCGACACGGCAAAGGCGCGAGACTCACGCCCTGGGATCCTCCTTTGTGCACCTTGCAGGCATCCACCCCTGAGAATTAGGTACCTCCCTTAAAGATGTGTAGACGGATGTGTATATAGTATGTATACATATATATATATATAGGGGCATGCGGGGCTACATAGGGGTATATGCCCCTGTAGAAGTAAGTGTTGCTCCAATATAATACCACCATATACCGGGAGGAGTGTCATTTTGAGGTTTGTTATGAAGGGAGAGCATGAGTAGAGTTCCTGAACACAGTCCTCACCTCTCTGTAAGAGGAGTAGGCGCAATCCCTGCAATCAGGCCCCCGAAGCCCGAAACCCTAAGCGGACAGCTTCAGTGCTGGCTTGCGGCAGGTCCGGACTGCGACGAGGTATGTTGAGGATCTTCCCCTGACGAATTCTGCTGCGGACTAGCGCCGTGCACAACATTAGGTAGGGAACGCCCAAGGAAAACTCATCGTTTCTTACAATTACTTTTCTAGGAACAACGCGTCCTAGCTAGACCTTGTTCATGGGAATCATGAAGAAGCACACCCTCTCAAGTAGACATGCCTTGGACAGTGAAGTTGAGAGAGCTTTCAGCCAGTGAAAGCTTCCATGGTTTAACCCTACAAATTCTTGTGTTGCTGTAAAATCCTGAACTGTCCCTGGATATCTTGTTTGGCAGTTGTGTGCGTCGTGGTAGGCTAGGCCTGCTTCACAAGTCGCGCGACGCATATACCGCTTCTCGCATGGTGGCAGCTGGGGGAGACATGAGAGCCGCTGTTGTTGTGTCTGCTTGCCTCCAGCCCTGTTGGAGTTTAGAGTTTTGTGTCAATATCAGGGAAAAGAAGAGAAAAAACGGAAATTACTGTTAGACAACAGGGTGTAGGGTTTAGGGTTTAGGGATATCACCCCCCCTCCGGATATTGGAGAATCAAATGGAAAAGACAATGGACACTGACATTTGAGATGAAACTGGGCTGGTCAGGGCTTGAAGATCTTGATCGATGTTCAGGGCTGATGAAAAGTTACCCTCAACCCTAAACCGTGTAAATCTCTGGTGAAAGTCATCCTGCTCCAAGATGGTCTGCTATAGCGTCAGTCACAGTTCTGTCCATGTGTTTGCCCTGTTTGCATAACAGTCTTGTGCAAAAAGGAACATTGGAAATGTCTTTGCGGATGTGCTGCTGGTTGCAATTTCAGGTGGCTAACCGAGGTAGTTGAGGAGGGGGGAGGGGGGAGGGGTGGGGGCGCGATTAACAAGCAATCTTGTCATATTCTCGTGGACTCAACCACGGACCCCAATTGAAGCTTTACAGGCTTCCTACAAAAGAATTTGTGAAGACTGTTCTCGTCAGGGTCTCCAGCACAAAGACTGTGACTAGAATATACCACTACCAGGGGCACACGAGCTACAAGTGGGACTGCAATCTTCACAAGCTCCTGTTCTTGAGACGTCCGCTTCTGTAAAGAGCGGCCTCTGCAAACACGTTTGTACACCCTGCACTTCGACTAGAACCATTTTTTTGTCAAGTACCTGTAAACCTTTAACCTTAAACCGAGTGTATGGCACGGTGCGGTTGCCGGAGGGCGGCTTTCATTCTGGAACATGCCATGACATACCCCTATACAATTTCAAAAGTCGATTTCTATTCCACGGCCTGTACAGTGCCTGGCATACCGTTGGCACCCAGCAAAGCAACCTAAACCTTGGACCCAAATTTCTAAACCCTTGGTCATACAGCAAAAATGTCAGGGTATGTAGGGATGGCAAGCAGCATGGACGTGAAATGGATTTTGGATTTTTTTGGTTGACCAGGGTTGTAGGTAGGGAAAGACCAGATAACAAGCAGGAAATATCCTGTAGTCTGCTTTAATGTCGTCATGTTCATATTTCACTGGTGTTTTGTAATAGTGCACCTCACTAGCTACGCAACCTCCTAAATCCCATTTCCCCTCTTGGTTAAATCCGAAAACTAAATATCCCATTAAAAGCACGAAATCATTAGTTTCTCCATTTTTGGCCCAATATGCCTAAACCCTAAACCCTAAACCCTAAGCCAGGCAAAGCTAGACGAGCGAGGGAAGAAGCTGGAGGAGGTTGCAGGCCACTGCCTCAAGTTTCAAGGGTTTGTTTTTCCCTCTTTGGGTTTAGGGATTAGGGTTCAGGGATTAGGGTTTAGGGCTTAGTTTTCTTTTGAGGAGCTATCTTCAAAAAGAGAGACCGTTTAGTCCGAGTTTACTGGAGATCCTGGGTTCGCTTTCAGGCCGGGAAGCCAATATTTGGGAAATAATAATCTTTCATGGTGGATACTAAACCCTGCATGTGCATGACCCTTGGTAACTTGTAATACTTTGGGCATTATGGTGCTATAGTACAATGAGGTCATGCAGGATTTTAATATCAACAGTAGGTGTATTGGAGTTCTAGAAGCTAGCCCTTACTGTCCTCATTGCAGCTGTTACTGCGTGAAGGCAGTACCCAACCACTGCCCCTTAATTGAGGAGTTTTTTCGGGGGGTTACATTCAGGGTTATCTGGGCTTATTTGGGGTTAGGGGGGGTATGTAGGGTTTGGGAAGTAGGTTTCTATCCCTTACTCATTCGTATCAGGGATCCGTGTATCATTCAGGGTAAATTCCTTAATTATGGGGTAGGGGGCCCTCTGAGGAGCCCGGAGGGAATGCCCGGTGTTTTAGGGTTTCGGTTTTCAGGTTGTTGTTGCACAAGGTGCTTGTTTGGGACTGTCGCTGTAGGGTCTGGGGTTAGGGCTCATGGTGAAAGGATTTCAGTCTTGCATTTTTGGGAATTTCAGGTGGCGGAGGTTGAAGATTAAGTGCTCAGTAGTTTACCCGTTTTTGGATGTCAGGTGTAGGTACAATAATACCTACCGGGCGCCCCTTTCCACACCCTGTCTTGTGAACAGCACTTCAAGACCCAGGGTGTGGAGATATCTCGGACCGTAGGAATCGTTTCGGGCTCCTTTGGAGGGTGTCTGGCTCTGGGTGCGCACCTACTTGTTGAAAGAGGTCCAGAGTTTCTGCAAGGATGCTGTTTCGACATGCAGGTATATTAAACGTATGATTTTACGTTTGCAATATTATGTTAGATTGTATTATACTATATTATACTGGGTCGTACTATGTAGATTAATGCAGATTTTTCTACCCAGCTACTGATATTGAACTCACAGTTTGTATTGTGTGCAAACATGCCATTCCCATGGCTTCCTCTACGTGTCTTATGGTTTTGGCTTCGTTCGGATTCCTCCGGTATATAAATCTAGGGCTCCCAGTTACCTAAATAGTAGGCTACTGGGCTATGTAACTCTAAGTTATATAGAACCCAGAACCCATTGATTAGGTAACTGGAGCCCTAGGGTAAGATTTCCTTTGGTGTCCGCGGCCACATGGTCGGAAACTCCTTTTTGACGCATGGAGGGGAATCAAAATTCTGGTCCCTTCTTGGGCTGAGGGGCCGTATTTTTATTAGAGACCCCCAAAAGGAACCATAATTTACACATCCTTCCACATATCGAAGACAGGGTTTCCCCATATCGGCAGTGCTCCCACGAGCTCGAAGTAATGTATGGGGCCTAAACAAGTAGAGATATGATGGTCCCATATCCCTTGTTGAGCTATAGAGTACAGGGTACCATATTCCTTGTAGAAAGCTAGTATTGCGTACCTCGAATAGACCTCGAAAGGATATTGGTATATTTAGGCATCTACGTTACAGCACTGCGCAAGCTTGGTTTTGGTTTTAGGGTCTACAGCTCACGTATGCCCCTTACCTGTTGATAAGCTCTACCATCAAATTTATGCACGTCAACTAGCTCCCGGGGCCTTCATGGAGAGCAATCTTCTAATCCTGTCTTGCAGCATTGCCACTTGCCCAGTGTAAACTCAAGGCGACTCAGAGAAGATGCGCCAAGAAGCAGCCTCCCTGCGACAAAGGATGGAGGCCGATTCGCATGAGTTCTGGGTGGGGTTGGCATTGGCACACGTTAGCATACATGTCATGCATAAACCTATGCATCCTTCCTGTATGACCCTGCCTGGCATCCCAACAAGGCTCAGTGTGCGTGGTTTCAGGGCGTGGCAAAGCTGCTTGTGGATCTTTGGCTGCATGGCCACCTGGATCTGAGCGTGGTTTGCCTTCGAGCTGCAGATACCTGCTACCATTCTACTTAATCCCAGTTGCCTTATTATGAAAGGGGCCATGCCTACAGTGACCCAGAACGCCAATGCCATCGCATAGTTGGAGGTTGGGGTTTAGGGTTTAGTGCTGAAAGATGTATCGGGGCTGTGCCCACAAGTCTGCAGCGTTCAGCTTCAGATGCTTCAGGCTATGCAAATCACAGGGAGGACACGTACGCAACTAGGTCCTAGGTACGGCGGCATGTCAGCAGAAGGGTTTGCCATGTACAAGGCCCATGGTGACACCAGTAGAAGTACTTGCAAGGCAAGTGCACGACCAGCTCAGACAGACATTGTGAGCATGAGCAACTGCATTGTAGCCGTGGCATAGCATGCTTCATGGCGGGAAGAGCCAGCCAATCACATAGGGACAGCTTTCATGGAAGTTGGTGTGCTTCGTCTGACTCCTCTTTGGTTGAAGAGAAGGACGCCTTTTCCAAGAACATGACGCGGATGTCTGAGCAACTGCGACGGCTCCGGGAGCATGACTGGCGGCCAGTGCAGTACCGGGATACTTTGGCAACCCGCACAAAGCCAGAGGAGCCTAGGCCTCGATCTTTGTTGACAAGGCCTGGCAATTCAAGCAACGATTTGGGCGGAAGGCGACTCGATGTTCTGAGCGGAAGTGCGGCACAGGAGCTGCTGAAGGAGTGGATGTCTGGCACAAGTTCCACACATACGGCCTGCAGCAGCTCTGCTGTGAGCCCCCCTTCAACGACTCATAGTTGCAGCTCGTCATCGCGCTGGCTTCCAGAACAGGAGTGCATGCTAAGGACCGAGAGGGACTCGCAGCCTCACGATGATCTGCGACCCAGCAAGAAAGAAATGGAGCTGCAAAGTGAGCTCAACGACAGCCGCCGTGCTTTGGAGAAGATGGCAAACATGCTGCACGACCGCGAGGAGCAACTCCGGCTTGCAGAGGCCAGAAGGTCCCCTGCACGCTCTGCCACTGGGCAGAAGACATCGCCTGCATCAAGCCCAAGACCTGCACAGAGCCCACAGAGCTCACAGAGTGTGGAGCAATCAGTGCGCGAGTCAGCAAAGTGCGAGGTCCTCCGTGCAGAGCTGGCGGAGCGAGATTTGGAGGTGCAGCGCCTCCGTGTCTCAGAGCGGGCCACAGAGAAGCGAGCCACAGAGGAGCTGAGGTGCGCACGGCTGGAGCTGGCAGAGACACGGCGGCAGCAAGAGATTCTTGGCTTGGAAATCCATGAAGCAGAGCTTCTGCACCAGTGCCGCGAGCCTCCAACTCCAAGCCGCCGGCCACTCATGGAGCTGCTGGGACTCTCAGCGAATGCCCCGCCGGAGGCGAAACGTGAGCGACTGGCAGAGGCTGTGGCTGCCCTGAAGCAGCTGGTGGAGGAGCTGACCGCCCCACCAGAGCAGGAGGTGTTCGAGGATAGAGTGTTCCATTCCGCGGGCAAGATGCCCGCCATTCCAGAGGAGGACTCTCCGGGCTCGCATTCCACGAGCCCATGCAGTCCAGCTAAGGTCACAATGCTGCCTTAGTGCCTCTCGGTTGCCGATGCGAGTGACGGACAACTTTTGTGGGGTTTGAGAAAAAGATCGCAGATGACAAGCTACAGAGTCTGTTTGTTGTGCAAGCCTAAGAAAGTCCTGGCAGTCACACATGCATTCTTGAAAGCCCCTAGCTGCTTCGCAATTGTTGCAGGCCTCACCGCCGAGGCAAACCTTGCTTTGTGCTATGCCTAGGGCAGTGTGCCGTTCTGTGCATTTGTTGTGAATTCGAACAAGCTCACAGTTACTTACAGTTGCGATTGGGACCAGAACCCCAAATCAACTACAGTCCAAACTCCGAGTACCCCCCCTAATAACGGTATCATCCTCCCTGATATAACCCCCCATATAACCCATTTTAAGGAGTTTAGACTATAGCTCACATGGCCTTGATTCAGGGTTGTGCGTTGTGAGTTACTGAAACCTGCCAGGCTTTTTAGCTTCTCAAGGATGGGTGGATGTCACACAGTTCCGCAGGCTTCCTCCCAGACCCTCTACAGGATCCAAAAAATGGAACAGGCAAATAATCCCTTAGTTTCCCCAGTGTAGTAATGGGTTCATATTGGGGGGGTTCCATTTTTTGGATCCTTTAGGGGGTCTAGGCTTGCTTTTCTAGCAAGCGCATGAAGTGTTCATTCCAGATGCAGCAACCTGAAATCTAGGTCTCGCTGGGGAGGTTAAGATGGGGCAAAGCAGTGGCAACGTTTAGACTAAGTTTGGCAAGTTGGGCAAACTTTAACGGTTTCAGGGTGGTCCCCTGTGTAATGGATCCTATTAAGGAACCCTAAGCAACTACAATGGTTCATATAAGGGATACTTTGGGATCATGTTTGGGTGTTTTTTAATCTGCTCGCGAAGTGCTGGGCGCAGGGCACCACCGGGTGCAGAAGAGGCATTGCGGAGCATGGTACCTCAGATGACCTTGCGTTCTGGATATGGCATGGACCATCTATGAGATTAGTGCAGGAACCTACGTAACTGGCATTATCATGACCTTAGATTCCCTGTAGAAAAATTCAAAATCCCTATTACAAGTCCCAAACCCTTAATCCTAAACCCTACTATACGTCCCAGACCCCAAGGATATAGGTAAGTATTCAGGTCCATTTAGCAGGCATGCTTGGGGCCGATGATGCAATCAGGGGAGCTTTGATGCCGGGCATGATCTCTCGGGTCAATTCTGGGAGCTTGGAGACTGGCCCCACTCATGACCAGTTGGATTATATATATATATGCACGTACACATATATGTATATATGTACATACATACATACATATATATATATATTTATAGGATCTTGGAGCCCTTAATATGGCCCCTGTTATGACTGTTAATGGGGGGGGCAGTACCCATCTAGGAGCTCTGGTGTCAGCTGATGCGCGACAGAGGATGGCTCAAGGCATCCCATCATTATAGGCCACTTTCACGGTCCATGAGCTCAAAAATGGTAGTTTGTATAAATAGGGGACATGAATTTATACACCAAATGCTATAACCCTTGATCTAGGGACCCCCCGAAATGGTACCTCTAATTCTGGGAACCCCCTGACATTTATTCTAGCAGCCCCCAGAATTCGATACATGTTGAATGTGGCCATTGCCTGCGTGTGAAGTCTAATTTAGCTTTCAATCCCACTCATATGGGAATGCGGACTTAATTTCTGAAGAGAAATTTCGTTGTGTGAGTAGAGAATGAATGAATGAAACACAAAATGAAAACTTCTATGTCGTGGTTGGGAGTGATTTAGGAGCTGCTATAGTGATCCGTTCTTCCACTATCTGCTAGCAAGTAGCAAGCTGAGGTCCATGGCTCCTAAACCCTAAATCCTACTAAACCCTAAACCCTACTAAGCCCAAAAACCTAAACCCCACAGAAAGATGAGTTTCATGGCCCGAGACTGCCGCCATGTGCGCTCCGCTGCACGCCGCCGCTTCTGTAAACTCCGGCAGGCCGACTGCCTACGCGCGAGCTTGACGAAACATTCCTTACATGAGCTATAGTCCGAACTTCTCAAGGGGGGTGGGGTGCTGCTATTCTTTGTTACCAGCCTTTGCTAGCATAAGTTGTCGGCAGTTTGGACACCATACGTATCTCCATGATCATGTGATCGTGGCCACGCCTTGCAACTTTTGTTATGCCGTATACGTGGTATCTGAGTGGAGCTTTGATTTCTTCATTGGTATAATATAATCCTTGTAAAGCAAAAAGATAAAACTTTTTTTTGGGGTTGTGAAATTCAGGAGCTAGGTACAAGCCACAGTGGCATATGATGCTGCAACATCTAAACCCTAGACCCCTAAAAACCTAAGCCTAAAAAGCCTACACCCTAAAACGTGTAAACTTCTGGCAGGCAGGTGATGCCCCAGCGCAGAAGCTGCTTGGTTGTTCTGGTTGGAGGTCCCGGATAACTATAAGCTTATCAGCCAATCATGCTTAGGGTAACTGCACTGCCCTGGAGTCCTAAGCACGAAGTACTGTACCGTTTGGGTTGTAGACTCTAGGTCTATGCTGACTAGAGCATAGTTTGGCTGTCATCCAGGGCTTTCGAAAGTTGGGAAATGGGATTCACGATGATGAGGAATAGTCTGCGCATTTGAAAGGGATTGTTTTAGGGATCCATTCCCCCGCTCGCTCTTAAGCACCAGTGAGTTATGTAAAGGCTGTATGGACTGGTGTGATTCAAGCTCTGCACGTTCCCAACGGGTCCGCCCCAGCATCTTAACTATCCTGCGCAATGACACGTGCATATGCATGTGTGGAATCGGACTTCTGCTCTTTAGAGCCACATCTGGGGATGGATGATGGAGAAGGGGGATTTCGCGGCTTTGGTATGTTTGCTTTGTCTACTGTGAGGCTATATTGAATTTTGTGCAGACTTCGGTGCGACATGCATTTTCTATGGCAGACGTCAACATGTTCTGCAGGTTTTGCAGCATGTAGCTACTTTCAAAGCCAGCAGAATCCGAAGCGGGTTCTGGGGCGCTCAACGGCCGTAAACAAGATACTGGGGACGGTTGTGTTATCAGCGCAGATCCTGCAGCAGTGGGATGCAAAGCGTCGCACGCTAGTAATGCCACATCTCAGAAAGATCTGGAGAAGGATGTCAATCGTACTTCGAAACTGCGCATGCTCCAACGTGAAGTGGTCGACCCTTTAATTGTGCGCAGGGCTCATATCTAGCTATAGGTCACTATGCCTCAAAACTACTTTCAAACCTTCATGTCATAATTTTCTAGACCCATGCAGCCGCGCGGCCTGCCTGTGGCTCAAGGCATGTGTCCAGATTGTGGGATGTAGCGCAGACAATCCGAACTGTTATACACATAGGCTTACAGAGCCATCATTTTATGATATGTGCTGTTTAGGCATATGACCCCGATAATGCAGAACCAGCTGAAAAAGACAACGGAACTTAACTGAAGCTTTCACTCGTATAAAAAAGATTTCAACTGGAACAAGTAGAGCTGGACTACAGCGTCTTGGCTTCGTGACGCGGGCACGCCGCTGATGCTGGCTCTTCTGGCCAGGATGTCATGATACGACCGAGGCGAGATTTAATTAGCAGGAGAAGCTTACTGGGGTTAGTAGGGAAGAAGGGAATATATTACATAGAGGTTATCCCCTTACTCCGTACTAGCCACCAGTAAGGAAGTGACATTTTGGGGCTACAGCGACAGGGTTTTCTAAAGCTTTAAACGCCGTACCCGATGCGTGTGCTGAAAGCCCACCCTAAACCCATTAGAGCCTTCAAGCCCTGACGTCTAAACCATAACATCCCTAGGATCCTCAATCACTAACCTAGAGTCCCCCTTCAGTAGATAGAATATGGGGTATAAGTATGGGGATCTCATTATAATAAGCCCAAAGCCATATGCTATCTACTTAAGGGGGACTATACAACCTCCCAAATATCCTAAAAGTCTAAAAGTCCTAAAGCTTGGGTACTGCCTCCCCTCACTAACAGTTGGATAATGATTATAATATGGATATATATAGCCCTTAATAGGACCCCTAATATGGACTGTTACTGGGGGGGGGGCCGTACCCAACCTGAACCCTAAACCCTATA
>CAJNIZ010004017.1:317-22341 GCA_905231905.1 Symbiodinium pilosum
CCCTAAACCCCAAACCCGAGCCCTGGTACAGGACCTGATGGCGCGCAACATCAAGCGTTACCGCCGAGATCGGGAACGCCAAGTTGGGGCCTTGACTCAACCCCTAAGGGGCCCAAAGGTTTAGGGCTTTTGGTTTAGTACCTTAGAATTAGGTCCCTTTAAAGGGATATGTAGGGATATGAATAGGTTTTAGGGTATAGGCCGGTATAGGACTCAGGGTTTAGGATTTAGGGTTTAGAGCCCTAAGGGGTCCAAATACCCAACAATTAGGTCTGTTTAAAGGGATATGTAGGAATATGAAGGTTTTAAGGTTTGGGATTTAGGGTTTGGGGTTTAGGGTCTAGAGCCCTGAGGGTCCAGGTACCCAAGAATCAGGTACTCGGGGTTGGATATGTGATTATTGGGTTTCCGGACCCTTGGGGAAAATCACCGGGAGCATCGTCAAGTTGTGGAGGATCAGGGGGTATATCGCGCAATAAGTCCGGGTTTCAAGTTTTGTGCGCTTTTTAGGGTTTTGAGCGTTTACGTGCAATCATAGGGATTACGCTCTATAGGGGCTCATGGCTCTTTTCAAGGGTGAACTCTCCAAGGCTTCAGAGTTTCACGCCTTGGGCTTGGGAAGTGGTGGGTAGGGGAGGTGTACGAGGAGACGCCCATCATCATGCCTCTAGCAAGGACTAAACCCTTAACCCTCACGGTTTAGGGTTTGGGGTTTAGGGTTTAGGGTTTAGGCTTCTGGGACTTGTAAGTATGGCTCTGTAACTGCGGAGCCCACCTCTGTATGGCGCGCACCCAAACCCCAAACCCAAAGCCAGACAACACCACCCATACCGACACCTACCCTTGACGTATTGTTGGGTACGCAGGGATACTTCCTTTCTCTCCAGGTAATCTTAGGGCTTCGGGCTACCGCAGTATTAGGAGCATGGATCCTTACCTTTCAAGGGTTCAGTATAGAATAACCGGATATTTCGGGGTTATTGCGTTTAAGGTTTAGGGTTGAACGCGGAGGTGCCGCAACAGATGGCATTTTCCAGACCAGAAGTTACGGATTTTGTTTCGTGATTAGAAGCATCATGTCAGCCCGTGAAGCTTGCCAGGAGGGCCCCCCGGTTGCATTACTTGTAAATCCCAGAACTACAATGTAGGACTCAGTGTTCTAGCGCTTCCAATAGCCCAAAGCAGGACTACACGATCATGCTAGAACACAATGACCCCAAGGGTCCAAAGTATACTCCCCAAGACCGAAGTAATGATTTTTAGTACATAACCCCTAAGCCCTATCATCCCCAAAAACCCTAATCCCTAAACCTTGTAATCCCTACACACAAGATAAGCCCCAAACTTCAAGGTTCCTTAAACCCATAATCTCTTAACCCCTTCGTCCTTGGACCTGATACCAAAAACCTGTCCGGCATAAAGGTTTAGGGCTTAGGGCTTGGGGGGAGGCTGAGTCATCCTTTAGCCCAAGCCGAAGCAATACATGAAGGCTAATGGGACTTAGCAACTCATTTCTTATAGTTGGGCTTATATCTTAAGGTATACTTGGGCTAACCTACATAAGGCCCGTCAAAGCATAGTCCCTAAACCCTAATCCCTAAAGCCTATAATCCCTAAACCCTAATCCCTAAGTGGTTTAGGGTTTAGGGGTTTAGGGTTTAGTAGGCCCTATCCCCCCGTCTGAAGCCCGCCCAGGAGGCGGTACGTGCACAGGTACAGAAAGGTCAATCTGAGCCGCACCTCCCAGCAGCTCTGTTCGTGCTTCGGCTGTTGTTAGACTAATTGCAGGGTTTAGGGTTTGAAAGTCTTGGGGGGGGATTCTGGATTAGGGATTACAGTTGTGCGAGCTGTAGTCTAAACTCCTGAAAGAGGGTTATATGGGCGAGTATTTTTGGGCGTTATCAAGGGGGATGCTAGAAGTTTAGACTATAGATCATATGGAAATTCAAACGATTTCTGATGATTGAATGATGTGCTGCGAACTTTCTAGCACAGGTTATGGGTAAGTATGTGTTTATTAAGTACTTGGACCCTTAGATTTAGGACCCAGGAAGCAGGTGCGGCACATACCATGGACATGGTGTTAGGACTATCTGGACTCAGGCCTAGGTAACTTCTCTACCGCCAAGAACCACGTAAGCCCTAAACCCTAAACCCTCAAAACCAAGTCTACAGAGCCTTGACACCTAAACCCTCGACTGCAAGCCTAGGATTACCTTCAGGGTGGAAAGTACATAATTTCTATATACTCCCCAAAACCTCAGTAGCGATTTCTAATACAACAATCCAAGAGGATATGATTCTTTACGCTGCATTAGGATTAAAACTCTGCACTCAAACCTGCGTTCAGGTCCAGGAACTGTTTTTGGCTTTCAGCGTCTAGTCTTTAGGAGATGAGGCCCCGGATCCCAAAACGGGCAACAAAGGCGTCTTGGGGAAGATGGGGGACAACCAGGGTTTTGCAAAAGGCTTTCAGTTTCAGGTGTAGGAGACCAGCAAGAACTCTGCTGCACAGTTCCGTAATGCAAATGTAAACATGTGGGACAGGCTTCTGGCGCAACCAAACCTAGAATGAACAAATGAACCGAAACAACGCAAGTTCCTACTAATGGCATGCAGGCTGAATGAGCAGACAAAAATAACCCTAAACCGGTGGGGCTTCACAGGATGTAAGAGGTATATAATAAGTCCAGGATGAAGTTTCCATACAGGGGCCCATGATTGTGACCTGCGATTTGGGCAAACTTAAGCCTCTATCAACCTTAAAATCTAAGCCTATAGCCTGAACCCCAAGCCCCTAAATCCCCAAAACCCGTAATCCCCCAGCCCTAAACCCCTAAATCCCTAAACCCTAAACCCTAAACCCTTGAACCCTAAACCCTAAAGTCCTCCAATAGGAGATACTTACAGGGTTGACCGTTTGGCTGCGGCTGTCAGGAGCGAGTGCCCCCGGAGTGGGTCCCAGCGAAACTTGGCGTGTGGTATGCAAGTTTAGGGTTTAGGGTTTAGGGTTTAGAATTTAGGTCTAGGCTCATACCCTAAGGGTCCATGTACCCAATACTTTGGTACTTGGGATTTGGGTAATAGTAATTATGGTATTGGTTTTGGGTAAGTATATGATTATTGGGTACTTGGACCCTTAGGGTTAGGTATACCTGGACCCCCAAAGTAGGCCTAAAACAGCCACCCTAAACCCACGAACGCAATTATTTCACATATTTCCGGGTTCTAGGGCTCTAGGTAGGGTTTCAGGTCCACCCGGGTCCTATGGAACCTTCATTTTTCTGCTAGGGTCGAGGCACTTGGGTGTTTGGTTTAGGGTTTAGGGTTTACGGGTCTAGGGGTTTCGGCTGTGGGGGCTATTGGGGTTAGACCTGAGGGGGTGGCCCCATACGGTTTTTTCCAGCTAGATCCGAGGGATCAGAAGTAGACGGGAACTCATTGAAGCAAAAACAAAAAGCAAGGATCCCAGGTGGGTAGTTACCCCCACATAGAAGGCTCATGTAAGGCTCGTAAGGGTAATTTGCGCATATGAGGTCTATGTAGACATCAAGTAAGGGACCTGAAAAATACCCTGAACCCTAAACTTCAAAATTTAAGGTTTCCTTGAGGTATCTGAAGCCAGCATGGGGCAAGGGCACGAACCTGGGCAAATACTTTTCAGAAGCTCTGAGAGTGAGCCTCAACCCTACACCCTGAAACTGCGATTGGCCTCCTTAGTGTACCCCACCTGGCTATAGCTAGGGCGACCGTAGGGCTATGTATTTCTCTTGCCCTACACCCTACAACAATAACCCTAAACGCTCAGTCCTGAACCGTAAGCCATATCAATCCAGGGCCTACAGTAACTTGCGCGTGTACCAAGGCTCTTAGATGCTCCCCAACCCCTATCCCTAAAGCGTGTCCCTTGCAACTTTTGGAAGTTACCGTGCTACCTACATAAAGCCCTAAACCCTAAAACCTAAACGTTAAACCCTAGGCCCTAATCCCTTAAGCCTATGCCCGTGTTCATTTGCCCCAACAAGTCTCGCCGGCTTACAAGGACTCGGTAGTTACATCGAGCTACAATCATTGTTTTCATCAAGGGACCCTTCCCAGAGGACATGCGCCCTCTTGTAGTTTAGTCTAATTCCTCATATAATCCTTGACAAGGAACCCATGTCCATCAAATTATGTAAGACAAATTGCCTGTAGTTCACATAGCTGTATGTATAAGTCCCCAGAACGACAATATGCGTGACGTATCAGCATACACATCCTTCTTACAACCAAGACTCCTTTTCAGAGGGTGTCTACCAAACTTTTTGGTGCCAGAGCTCTTCCAAAGCTGTCGTACTCTGCCAGCCTCTCCATGCGCAGCACATGTCCCCTGAAAACCTTGGCAAACTTGCCAAAAGACTAGGACTTGTCATGAGCACGCGCATGGCTTGAATATGACATTCCCTGTGGATCTAAGTCTATACTACTTCGTACCCCAAAGTGTATTCGTAGAACCCATTCTGGCCCATCTGAATCCCGAAGAATTTCGCGAGCTTAGTACCCGTAGTCTCTCACGCAGTACCCAGAGTCTTGCACAAAGCTCCCTGCTTGTCTTTCTCTTTGTCTATCAGAAGAGGTTTAGGGTCTAGTCCAGCCCCATAGCGCTTACGCCCATGCACAAGGAACTACATATGAGCTATAGTCTAAACTCCTTAAAGGGGGTTATACAGGGGACTATATAGGGCACGATTATAGGGGTTATTAAGGGGGATACTAGGGGTTTAGACAATGGCTCATATATCAATAACAGGGAGCTACGAAAGAGCAAATGGCTGGCAAGGACCTATGCCTTGCCGAACGACTATGCAATCTTTGTTGAGGTCTGTGGCTGCCGTGGTTTAGGGTTTGGGGTTTAAAGTTTAGGGTGTAGGGTTTAGGGTTTAGGGTTTAAACTTCATAAGCAGAATCCCCTGGGAGCTGTACTTTGGACTAGCGGGGGGCTTAGCGAGTCGCACACCCTGTAAACCTCAACCTGTAAACGCCCTTCACCCCCTGTGACTCTGTACTTATCAAAGCTACCAATGGCCAATGGCCTGCTTCCCAATTCCCCCTGACCCCTACATACCTTCTAGGCAGAGCAGCGAATCAACACACCGTAAAAGGCTGCATTTTAGGGCTTGATGTAGAACCCTCATTTCTAACCCCCCTCCTTTTAAGGGCCTTAACATTAGGATCCTTAGTATAATCCTTAGCAAGAGGAGTGGCTTTATTAATCAGGGCCTGGGTTAGGGTTTAGGGGTGAAGTGCCCGTCATTAGGTTCCAGTATACCTATACCATACCCGAATATCTTGAATTCCTTACAGCAGTAGTCGTTCTGTTGGTTTTTTGCGGAGTATATGACAAGTGTATACCCCGAAATCCTAAACCCCTAAATCCTGACCCCCTCAACCCTAAACGCTTAAATCCTAACCCCCTAAACCCTAAACTCCTGAATCCTGACCCCTCCTAAACCCTTTAGACCTTTAGGGCTAGGTTTGGCAAGTACTTCTCATGTACTAACGGCGTTTTCAATTTTTAGGGCGCCCCCGGTAAATCTCCAAGACCGTATTGTACAAATGTTAATAGAAAGACGGGAAACAGGCTCAACTCTTCGAGAAATCATCATGCCACCCCTTACCCAAAGAGTCCTAAGTCTCTATATGGTACAAAATAGGCGTCCTATACTGGGCCTGAGTAATATGCTTTAAGTTAGTATCCCCTAGGTCGGTACTTAGGGTCCCTTGGGTTAGTGGGTGCTATATAGATCAGTATGGCCCTTGGGTCCTTCTAAGGTTAAGGGCTTAGGGCTTAGGGTCCCTTGCATGGGCCCTTAACCCTGGGATCCTTATATATCTTCTATTTACCCGACATGTACCCTTACTGTAAGGCCAACTACAATCCCGTTAAGAGGGATACGGGCCCATATGAGAGCAAAATACGTCTAGCCTTCGAGGACCCGCGCCCAGTGACAGTCTACTGTAGAACAGGGATCTTTTTATGTCTTTATTACAGTTATAGTCACCATCCAACTGTTACGGGGTGGTGGCCGTGCCCAAGAAAAAGCCCGTGGTTGAACGCCGCTTGCAAGGCATTTCCTGGTTTCCCAGAAAGGCTTGTAAGCAACCTACTCCGCACGGTCCTAAGTCTCTACAGGGTACAACGTAGGCTTTCTAGGCTACGAATTCGCGTTATTGGTTTAGGTTAGTATCCCATATATAGGTACTTAGGATGTTTCGGGTACATCCAAAAGCAAGAAGCTGCTTTCTTGTGGCGTGTATTGATACCCCACCAGTAATTGCGATTGTGAACTATTCCCCCCCCAGGAAGCCCACACAAAAGAAGAGGATAGTACATCTACGTCACCTCGCTGGTTTCTGAGGCAGTAGCCTGTGAAGCACCAAGCAAGGGCTACATTAGGGCCCTAAACCCTAAATCATATAAGAGTTTCCACTTTCTTGTCCAGTATCACGAAAGCTGCATGAAGGCAACTTACCACCCTAAACCCTAAACCCTAAACCGCGTCCATACCTTGAGCCAATTCTTTGTATGACCGCTGGATCCATTGTGGACCAAGATTCCAACAAGCCGTCGAAGGCTTGATCTGGGGGCTTCCCCTTTTCCCTGTGCTTTCTTGACCCAAAGTCCAGTAAAGGGCAAGATTCCTCAATGGATCCATTCCTAGACCCTAAACCCTAAACCCAGATAAGTTTTCAGTTGAAGCCTACTAGAAGTGGGGCGCTTCCCTGTGTGGCTTACTCTGTGAAGATTACTCTTGGGGATTGCACAGACTAACCTGAAGAAATCCACCCCTCCATTCCCTTCTAACGACCCTTTCGCCTAAAAACAAAAAATGCCTAAGGCCCCAAAGTAAACAGGGTTTATAGGGTTTAGGGTGTAGAGTTTAGGCCCAAACCCAGGTAACGATTGCCAGTACTATAGCCCCAGAGTACATATGATTATTGTAAACTGGACCCCTAGGGCTGTTAAACCCTAAGCCCTAAACCCTAAACCCTAACCTCTGGGGCTGTTGAAGCCCGAAACCCGAATCCAACTGCCATGGCCAGCTGCTCTGGGGTGCACATTGCCTTGATTGTGGTGTTTCTCTCGTTTCCTCGCCTGGTATAAAACACAGTTTTTGTTTGCGTTGTCCGCAAGAACTAGAGGCACCTCACCAGGTATTTGGGGCGTGCCAAAACGGAGTCTAGCTTTCCAATCTACCTTGTGGCTACAACAAGTTTTGACAAGACTGTCGCTCCCCTGAAGGATCTTAAGTTAGTTTAGGATTTATGGAAAATCAAACCTAAACCATATTACCGAAGGGCTATACTGATCTACATGGGACTCACTAACTGAAAGGATCCTAAGTACCTACCTTGGGGATGCTGACCTAGAACATATTTCTAGTTCCTAGTCTTCTTATACTAGTATAGAAAGCCTACTATGTAGCATAAACCCTAAACCCACAACCCGAAATAGAGGCTTAGGACTCGTTGGGTTCCTACATTCAAAGGTCCTCGAATCTGAGCCCTGGGTTTAGGGTTTAGGGCTAAAAACGGTACTGCTTCCAAAGACTCAAGTACCACAGGTAACGGCCGCTTAACACCCTTCAGGGTACACGTGTAGTAATGGCTTCGCTTTTGCAGTGCCAGAAGCACGCTGCAGTTGAACAATCTGTATTTCAAATGGTTTAGGATCCTAGGAGGTCTACCAGGAGGGGCCCCCTAGTTTACACAATTATACTTCTAAGTCCTATAACTACAGTTTATGGGACGTATAACCATATCTATCCTAACGTAGAACCCAACTTAAAACTAGGGGGCCTCTCCGTGCACCATAGCGCAAAGAGAGCTGGATACCTCTCTATCCCTGAACCCTAAACCCTAAACCCTGAACCCTAAACCCTAAACCCCAAACCCTAAACCCTAAACCATCCTTACCTTGATCCAAGAGGAGTACCCCAAACATCTCCATACCTCCAGGGTCCCTAAGGGCGCACATTCGAATGAGGAACCTGCACCTCGCCCTCTTCCCCTCACAGTGCTAGGGTTTAGGGTTTGGGGTTTAGGGTTTAGGGTTTGGGGTTTAGGGTTTAGGGTTTGGGGTCTAGGGTCTAGGGTCTAGGGTTTTAGGGTTTGGGGTTTGGGGTTTGGGGTTTAGGGCTTAGGGTTGCTGAGTCGCCAGGTTCCACTTTCAAAAGACAAGTCAGCATGTGGCCCGTATCGTGGAACAGCTGGCTCAGTTCTTTCACGTCTGCAAAGGAAAAGACACTGCTGCGGACACGGATTCTGGGCCACTGCTTCATCAAAAGTTGAGTTTTCAGACCCCTAAACACCAAGCCCGAAGCCCTAAAGTCAGGGTTTAGATTGTAGGGTTGTGTAATAGTGTGCAACCCAGACATATCCTCAGCTGTTTGCCTAGTAAAGTTCAACAAAATCAAAATGCTGCAAGTCCAAGCCATGAGATTAGCCACTTCATTACTATACAGTATGTGTATCTATTTGTATGTCTTCATCTGTATATATATATATATGTAGAGAGAGAGAGCTATAGGTATATCCCCTCTGTACCCCCTTTTCTACCTCTGAACGGCTACCTCTTAAATCCTAAAGGCCGAGACTCCCTGCCCATCCAGGACTCCAGAAAGCGAATTGAGAAGGCGATGGACAAGCTTCGAGAGGATTCCTTTGTTGCGGCCTGCCGTCTGCTGCAGCATGCAACCTGTAGTTTCCTTAGGAATCATTTTTTCGCTTTTATCATAGCATAAAACTAACGAGTTCTTAAACATGTATAGTTTTATCTTAGGTTTAGGGGGACTACAGCAACTGGGCGGTCTTGCAGATCACATGTTCATCTTTACACTTGCTACGATGCCAAACGTAGCGGTACCCTGCTTGGGGTACATCGGGAGTGTAAGGAGATAAAAAGCGCCTCACTAGGGATTGTTTGTTTGCAGAAACCGCCATATGCGCAAAGCCCCACAACAAGTTGGTATCTGCGGAGTCTCCAATGTGAGCTAAGGCAAACTGCATGTCTCTGATTATTCTTTCTTTTGCTTACGTGACAGAAGCAGCAGACGGAGTAACCATTGCCTGTCTGACCGGCTACTTTGGCTATGCCTACGGGATGCATCTGAATCTTGTAGATACAGGTTGCAGCAAGTTTTGTTATGGCGGCATATCCATGGCTTCAGAAACAGGCTGGTGCCTTAAGCCGTTCAGCATTGTATAGTTAAGGAATGTGTCATGCGGAAACTTCCGGCTATCACGAGCCTGGGCGCAGATTTCAGGGGTTGCTTGAACAGTGAAGTCGGGAGATCCAGAAAACCTAGCGCCCATCTGTTTTGATTGCAGGGGGTCTCCAAAGATCAGGGGCACAAAGGACCGTGTCTGGTAGCTAGCTCCATAATAAGGCTTCAATACACTGACACACTATTCACGTACTTTGGGATCGTTATAGTATGGGATTCTCGTAGTAATGTTCTGATGGATACCCGCAGGCTTCCTTTGGCTGCCTAAAGAGGTGGCAAAGAGTCCAGGACTGGAGGTGTGGCAGCAAAGGCCACGGCTACCACAGCGGGGGAAAAGGGCGGTGGAAGCTCGCCGTGCCACGGCCATGGCATTGCTCAGCGCCTGGTGAGGTGGATGCAGGGATGGGACTCGAACGACGCGGCAGCCTTCTCAAAGGACCACCCGCAGTAGAAAAAAGTCTGTGCGAGCGCTGGGCGGTTGCTGTCGCCAAGCACATGGTGGCCACCGCCGCCTCCCCGGTATTTATCTGGGCGGCTACTGCTTTTTAATTTACAAGCATAGAGAGAGACAGTACAGAGAGAGCGAGAGAGAGAGAGAGATAGAGAGAGAGAGAGAGGGCTCGGGGCAGTGCCCCGGCTCGTCCGTAGGGGCGAGCTTCGCCCGCAAGGAAGGAAGGAAGAGAGAGAGAGAGAGAGATGTAAGCATATAGATATATTCTCTTTTCAAGCATGTGTATAGGCCTTCGGTTACACATCTACATAAATATGTATATATATATACATATTTACAAAGACAAACACACACTTTCTCTCTATACATATATATGCATGTATGTATGCATGTACGCATGTATGTTTATGCGTATGTATCTATATGTGTGCATGTATATGTATATGTATTTGTCTACGTATATGTATACATGTATATATATATATATATATATGTATGTAGGTCTTCGGCGGCTATCATCACTTCTTTACTTTGGTATCTTAATATAGGTTGAATAAACTAGATATGCGTTGACTATAGATATATCGCAGTACCCAAGGATCCCAGATGACCCATGGCTCCATGCTTACCTGAACTTAAGAGTTAGAAGCTTAACCCTAAACCCTAGCTTAAGGGTAAGAAGCTTTGTATCACGCCTGAGATACTCTCGAAACGGCTCGGATATGGGGGGTGTAGGGTCTAGGTATGGAGATTTGATACGGGTCATTTGCGCAAAGCTCCCTATCCTGCTCAAAGTTGGCCAGGAATTAGACTGCCGCCCATACGTGAACAGCCTCACAGAAAGTATGTGTGGCCAGGATATGCAGAGCCTAGTGCAGCGTGAATGTGCTGTGTGCATGTGGCCCACGGTGACTGATTTCTATAATTCTTGAAGCATAAACGTATGAAGGTCTTGGAGTCTAGTAACGTAGTTATACCTGGGTTAGAAGCCCCTAAGGGTCCAAGGACCCAAATAACAGGGTTTGAGGGCCCAAAATACTACCGATATTATAGGTTTTGGGCCCTAAAGCCCTACTGTTTGGGTCCTTGGACCCTTTGGGTTACAAGCTGTACAAGCACGGTGAAAAGCAGGTTCTGATCATCCCTGCACCTCCAGGTACCATATGGAGGGGTGTCCTAAAATTCGGGGTCCTTTCTCCTGGGTCCCCATAATAGATTGAGGGTTTAGGGGGTTTAGGGGGTTTAGGGGTTTAGGGTGTAGGGTTTAGTATTTTGGGGGGTCTATATTGGGATCCCCTCACTTAGGGGGACTACCACGTTTCAATTTTTAAGATTCCCGCGCTAGCTGAGGAACGGGCATGCGACTGCATTTTGCCTTGCTCTACGCCGTATTGATTGCTGTCCCTCTCAGTGTTCGCAGCTGTTGGATGGTTTTAGGTTTTGTTCTTTTTGTTTTTGTTGTTTTTGAGCTTGGGTCTTATGGGTGTAAGGCTTTGAGGTATGAAGTTTGCGATCTTTAGGTAGAAGTCCCCCGAGCCTTCGAACGGACAAGGTTTCTCCAACATCTTGGAATCCTAAGCCAAGCTTAAAGTTTAGAGGGCAGAAGCTCACGTTTGGAGTATGGGGCCTGGTTCAGGGATTTAGGGTTTAACATCTGTATAATTGTATACAGAAAATGTTCAGTTTACCCGGACCCCCAGAGCATGTAGAGTGATGGGGTGCCGATTCTGTGAGGGTGTTGGGCAATGATTTTACCTACTTTTGGCCTGGTAGGGGCTAGGGAAACCTGTGGAAAAGCCACCCTAAACCCTAAATCCTAAAGCCTAAACCCTCGAATCCCAATGATAAGGATGGTATCATTGTGGGGTCTACATTTGGGTCCCCCTATTTATGGAAACTGCCAGTTATACCCATATGCCGGCCATTTACTCCTGGTCATGACAAACACTACGGCTTGTTTTTTTGGGTCACCTGACCCTACCTAGCTTCTGCATGGTGCTTATTAATTATTCATGCGCTCAAAGCTGTCAGTGTGCATGGAGGTTTCTTGGTACTGCAAGAATTCCGTGGGGGCGGACAAGTTTCTGATGGCATCTCGACCACTGTTGATAACCCTTTTCAGGTGTGGTAGAAGCCCTCAACGAGATGAACTCTCGAAGCGAGGAACATCTAAATATTGCTCAATGAACCCGAAGACCTAGCACCTACTCCGAGGAAGTGTTTTGTTTTTAAATTTGCGCCTTCAGAACAGTCACCTAAATCTTAAGCACCAGGCATACTGCTCAGGATTAGGATTTTGTGTTTGGAACATTATGCCGGCAGTTAACCAGATGCCTTTCCTCTTCTGCTTTTGTTCCGGAGTTAGGAGGCTGCTACTCAAACTAAGAGTCCTCCATTTAGTTAATAACATGCATTGTCGGGGACAGCCCTGACACGTAACATCAACCCCTTTCATAAGGACCCTACAAGAGTTACATTGACATGGGAGTCGTAGGGTCTTTTTTAAGCGGGTTAGGGTTATCAGCACTCCCATCTGAAAGTTAGTACGCACCACTCAGGCATGCGAGTTCGCAAGCGTGGTGATCCTGGTTGACAGTGCTGTTCATGTGGCTTGGTTTGTGTATGGCATCCTGTGCATGAATAGCGTCCCCTAAATCGAATTATCTTGACTATAGTTCTATTCAGAACTGCCCATGAACCTCCAGATCGACATGTTGTACCACCAGCCTCTACTTGTAGTTGCGGGCTTCTGGCATAGTACATTATACATTTTCCCCTAAGCTCTAAGCCCCCCTGAACTGCAGCACCGGCCCTGAAAACTCTAGACGCTGAGCCTCACAGGTATGGAGCCCTCACCGCTCACAGGGTTTAGGGTATAGGGGTTTAGGGTTGGGGTTCAGCATTTAGGGCTTCGGGAAGAAGATACTATAGACTTTGGACCCTTGGGGTAACCTAAACCCCAAACCGTCCCCTTTCAACCCTAAACCTTCAACCTTAGACCCTAAACCCTAAACCCTTTCAGTCCCCAAGCCTCACCTCCCAACCATGGGTTTATAGAAATTGTAGATCAAAGACTTTTAGTTTGTACCCTTAATGTTTGTAAGCCTAGGTTTTGGGTCCCAAATACCAAACCTGAGGGTACAAACCCTAAGGGTACAACGGAAAACTGGCCTCTCAACTCTGGGTTAGGGTGTTTAGGGTTTAGGGTTTGGGGTTTGGGATTGCTCTGCGCACGAGGAGGATTCCCGACCAAATTAGGTTTTCTCTATGCTCTTACTATGGAAGGCCAAAACAAAAGGGAAAGGGATTCCCGAAGAAACTACGGTCAACCCTAAACCCGCGGAGCAATTCCTGACCATGATTTTTGCTTCTTGCTTCTGCTGCAGAAGGCCAAAAACAAAAGGAGAAGGGATTACCGATGAAAAAAGGTTCCAGCAGACTCGGCATCATACCATCTAAGCTGTTGTTTTCGATTTCTGCGGGTAAATCACTCTGTGTTTTTCGTCGTAAAGGGTGATTGAAGAGTGTGTGTTGCAAACTTTGGCAGCTGGAGCCCTCTGTGCCATTTTGTTAGCACTGTTTGAAGATTTGTTCTGTCATTGTTTATGGTTAGACCCCTCTGTGTTGTTTTCTTGCTGTAGGATGTTTAACGAGTGAGTAGTATTTTATTTGGGGATACTATGGTACCCATTATACAGTAAGATTATATCCTCCTTTCGGGGTATAGTATTTTATATAATGAATATAATCTTACTAGGTTCAACCACTTCAGGGAAACGACTTACCATATATGATCATGTAATGTCATAATTTGGTGGGCCAGGTCATCATTCTCGTGGGCATGTGCCAACGAGAGTTTTGATTCTGCCCAGCAAAATCTTGACCTCGCCCACCAAAATCATGACCTGGCCCACAAGTTATGACGTTGTCCGTCAATCAATAACATTCACATTATTCAATTCCTAAACCCTAAGCCCTAAACCCTAAACCCTTAGCCCTAAACCCTAAGCCCTTTGGTAGGAGAGGCTCAGAGCTTAACCGTTCAGGGGTTGAGGATTTTTGACCATGATGTAAGGGGTCAATGTCATGTTCCCACCCAACCCCACCTAGAAGCACCTTTCTCATGTGTTGTTCTGATTCTTCTCAGGCTGTATGTATATGTAGAGGGATACATATATATATATGTATGTATGTTAGAGTTTAGGGTTTTGGGTCTAGGCCGCACATAGACAAGTAGGTGCACTCCAAATTGGGTAGAGCAAGCAAAAGTTAAAAGACTCTATGTGTGTCACTTGCAGTGCAATGGCAAGTATTCTTGCTGCGTGTAAGCAGGGCTCTTTCGCGCAACCCTAAACCCTAAACCCTTCCCCATCTGACTCAAGAAGGTATGGGCGCAGGCTATCATCACCTTGTCCGAGATTGGGAAGGAAGTCGTCCTCAATGGGTGGAATCCAACTACACTTGAGTTTCGGAAGTCTCCCCAGCACACTTTTTGCCTTTTTTACCGGGTTGCTGCTAAGGAACTTAGATTAAGTTACCATGACCATGATAGACATTGAAGTATGGCGTTTCCTCGTTGTGGGAACTCAAGTTAAGTTCCTCAACAGGAACCCAGTTTAATCTGCTGGTTGAACGAGCACATGTTTGTGTCGAGCTTCGCAAAAAGAACCAACCCCAACCCTAAACCCTCTTTAACGATTCACACTGACAATCCCTATTTATCGTTTGGGTCCCGATAAGGACCCACTGTTTTGAGAACCCCCCCAAACAGTCCGATTGGGACATTCCTAGACCCTGAACCCTACAAACCCTGAACCCTAGACCTTAGGAGGACCCCCCCAGCCTGTAATAGTGGTAAAATAAGAATAGAAGAGGACCCTAATATAATCCCTATGATCCCTTATAGTCACTATTACTGCGTGGGGGGTCCACCTAACCTAGACCTGAGGTTTATGCTAGGGCAGCTGCTCTTCGCAACCGTGATCAGCGCAGCGGCTGTCGTGATAGAGTATACGCTCAGAAACCAGTGCCTGGGTCGTGTGTTTATGTTGGGTGTAGGATTTAGGGTTTAACGGCTGGCTAATACCTATACTGCAATTCTGTATAGCTCTAATATGACCCCTACTATAGAGTGTTAATAGGTGCAATGTTTATGGGCCTTGTTCTTTGCAGGTTTTCAATTCTTGCTGCCCTCCTCACGCCAAATACCTCACATCCTAAAGCCCATGCATTAAGACAATTTTCGAAATGCAGGAGTACGGGCGCTTAGACTTTTGGCGGATTGCAAGGGACCCTAGGGTACGTATAGGGTTTAGTTTAGTGTACTAAGGTATACAGGGGCCCTAAACTCAGAACGCATAATCTTGGGAGCCCGCACGTCTAATTGTACAATGGCTGCAGGTATCTAATGGCTGAGATGGGACAAGCTGATTCAGAAGATCTGGTATCAGGCTTTCGTGCCTCGGGCTTTTGTAAAGGACCTTTGATCCTGCTTTCATGTAAGGCCGGAGTCTGCTCCGCATGTAATGGAAGCAGTCGCTCAAGTGAGGATGTCAAAGCTTATGTCTGCTACATGCTGAAACTCCGACAAGACATAAAGATATTCCTGCAAGGGATTTCCGGCAATAAGATGTAAGTTTAAGCATGCAGGGGAGGTGGTATTGATGTTAAGGTTGGTCAAAGAACGGCACAAAGAACCCTCATTTAACCTTTGCCGTCAATCCTCCACCCTAAACCCTAAACCTTCAAGCCGAAGCCTTGAACCCAAAACGCTATACCTTAGACTCTGAACCTTAAACACTAAGCCCTTAGCCTTATCCTCAAGCTCAGAAAAATGGAAGTTGTATAGGGCCCAGCTCCAACCAGAAGCAAAACAAAAGACTTCTCAAACCTTGTCAGAACTCCGGACATGCATCCTACACCCTAAACCCTTAACCCGAAACCCTAAAACCCACCTGCGCGATTTCCACAATGAACCGTGTAATACTCCGCAAATCTTACAGCCCTGGACCGTTGAAGTATGTAGAAAATTGGGGACGCTTGGGGCTTAGGGTTTACGGGGCAATTTAAAGCGACCTTACCCGACCTTACCCTAAATGGTGGTTTCTATGGGAAATAGTAATTACCAAAATGGCCTTAACATGGGAACCGTAAACCCGAAATCCTAAACCCTAGAAAAAAGTGACCTTGGGACATGTTTGAAGGTTTCAGGCCGCTACACCACCATCGCGGAGCCCAAAACCCTACAAATATTTGAGCCGTAGTCGAAGATCCGTAAAGGAGGGTTATATAGGGGCATTAGATAGGGTTTAGGGTTTAGGGTTTGAACTCCTTAAAGGGGGTTGTGTAGGGAACTCTTATAGGGGTTATTTACGGAACCCTAAACCCTAAACCCTAAACCCCTAAACGGGGATACTCAAGAGTTTAGACTACAGCTCCTCGAAGCTCTGAGGAGAGTCAGGGTGGCTGCATAAAGGTTTGAGGTTTAAGGTTTCAGGTTTAGGGTTTAGGGGGTTTAGGGTTTAGGGTTTAAGGTTCCAGCTTTAGGGTCGTTTTGGGCATAAAGTCTGCTAGGAGATCTGATTGACCACAATGAATATACCAGCGCTGGATTAAAAGTGTTCGATTTCAGGGCTTGGTTTATGATGTGGCGTCAAGGGTTTCGGGCTTGGTTAAAATCAACGTTATTTGGCTTCCACAGGGTGTTTTGGAAGTCTGTGGCTGGTGTTAACCAGTTTATAAACCCAAACATAGCCATATTCCGGGAACTGAAGGGGAATTGGCTTACAAGTAGAATACTGAGTAGGTTAGGAACTACCTAAACCCTAAACCCCTGGACCTCCAAGCAGGGCTTTTGGTTTGGGGTTTGTTGGGTGCAGGACCTTGATCAGGTTTGTGGACTTTAGATGGGGAAACACCCACAATGTGGCCAGGATGTCTGGCCACCTAAGCCCTAAGCCCTATACCCTCAACCACCAGTGTTATGAAATACATTTCTGGGACGACTAAGGCAAGGTCTTGCGAGGTATTTGCGATGGTGAGCTGCTTCTGGACAACAAGCTACAGGCGGCGGCAAGTTCTTAGAACTACTAATACCTTCCTTGCACGGCTATTGTACAGGGTACCTCAGATAGACTTCAACATGATATTGGTAACTATTTAGGCCCTGCATATGTGAATGTGTGTTTGCAATGCCATAAGCCCAGTTTAAAGGCGTTTTCACCTGGCTTTTGATGAGAATCTCCACTTTGGGTAGTTATTCAGGCCTCAAACTCTTAATCCCACATCTCCTTGAATCGGTACAGAAGGACGTCATACGTACATACATTGCATTACATTACAGTACCTTACATCACATCACATTACAGAACATACGTAAGTACGTACGTACATACATACATAGCATCATACAAACATACCTACATACAAACATACCTACATACATACCATACCTTACCATACCATACCATACCATACCATATGCGTATATATATATATGTATATGTATGTATATATGTGTGTATACATGTATGTGTATATAGCATATATATATATGTATATTCAATTTCAATTGAAAATTGGTGAACGGTGATGGCTTGGCTGCCACAGCGGCGGCGTTTTCAGTGTGCATTATCGCCGGCTTCATGATTGAGTGCGCGTGTCCTGCGGAGAGAAGTTTTTACAAACCTAATAGCATTTGAACTTGGGTGGGGAAAGGGGAGGGGGAGACCCCTGGCATGTTCGCCCAACCAAAGTTTGTAGAATGTCGGTGTTTCTCTGGTATCTCAAGATTTTACAGCTAATCTTCTCTTGCGGATCTCTATCTTGATTAAAATGTCACGGAATCCTAGCCAAGAAATGCATATGCTCTGTGGAGCCTGGAACTCAGCAGATCTAAACAATTAATGTAATCGCCTGAATTATGTCAAGAATCCCGGCATAGTCATTATGAAAATGCTCGTTTTCACGTATGTTCACGACTCCAGGCCCCACAGCGCATCCTTCTGTAACCTTACACAAGGGACTGCCATGGGGCCTGGGTTTTTGCATATCTAGATTTTCCTCATTTTGTTGAGTATTATCAGGCCCTCTGGGTTTTTGCATACCTAGATTCTCATCATGGAACAGAAGTCTCTTCACCACAATGAAGATTAAGGAGATTTACAGTTGACCTGAGAGAAGTGGAAGCTTCAGTTCCCTGTAAGCTTTTCTTTTGATCCTATAGAAATTCAATAATCAACTGGAGCTTGAGCTTTCTTATCATGTTTCCGGTTGCCGTACAGCCAAATCTGTTAGAACAGTGGCATGCAAAAACCCAGGCCCCTTGGCAGGCTGCTCTCCAGACTTGAAGGGTAGCATGAAGGGGGGTGGTAACCCATGATTTTCTGAATGAGTGCTTATTAAGCTCACGAACTTTGTTTGACATGTACATATCCATTTATCTGACTGTACATGTGTGTGGTTATATGTGCATGCAGATAGCTACATACAATTGTCTGTCTACATATAACGAATATGAACATGTACAGTTGTGCGTATGCACAGCCGCAGATGTCCCTGCTCAGAATTATGAAGGAAGTATAACTTTCAAATAGCTTATTTCAAGGAAATGCAATTCCAGGCCAGCAGGATTTTGATGGTCCAGGTCAGAAATCTTTTTTGGGCTTTTCCAGGGAAACGTTGGTTTTGCTTGGTCAAAACCATCCCTTTCCCAGGAACAAGTTGGTTTCGGCGTTAAGTTCCGGAGCTGGAAATACAAAAAAAAAATAATGTTCTCCTAGGCAAAAAAATGGTTTTTGATATGCAAAACCATCTTTTCCTGAGGAAAACGTTGGTTTTTCCATGCTTGCAGATCCTGAAAAGCAAAAAAGCCGTTGTTTCCTAGTTACAAGATGGTTTTGACCAGCCAAATTTTGTTCCATAGAAAACTATAAAACCCAACTTTTCACTCCTGGACCATCAATTGTCTTCAAGATGTTGTGCTTTTGATTTTGGTCTCTTTTTCTGCGTCCCCCAAGCCTGCGAGTTTATTGGACTTGCTTCCTCCGCGCGAGCGGCCTCTCCGACAAGCACATTTCTCACAATACGTCTATGAGGAAAGTCAGGGCCCAAGATTAAAGAACTCCTTGCATAAGTCCAAACCCATGTATACGGAGAAAGCCTGGAGACCAGGATTTCAATATCCCCTTGATAAATTGAAGCCAGTTCAGTGAGAGATTTATCTTTAGAAAATCAAGAGCCCTGCTAAGATCAACGCCGATTCATCGTCAAAATGAAGACATGTCAGGGCGGTATGTCAAAAACCAGGAAGGAGTAGAGAATTCCTTTAACAGATCAAAGCTAGTTTGGTAAGGGAATCGTATGGAGAGATTCACGAGCCCATGTTAGCATTCCCTAATGAATCGAAGCCAACTTAGTAAGGGATTTATATGAAGAAAAATCAGGGTCCTAGGGTCTGAGCATATCTTTCATAAATCAAGGCCAATTAGCAATTGATGCCTATGGAGCAAACCAAAAGCCCAGGATTTTTAGAATTCCTGTGATAAATAGAAGCCGGGCTAACAAGAATATCATCTGGATAAAATGTCCGGCCCAGCATTAGAGACTTGCTTTCAGAAATCCAAACCGATTCAGCCAGGGGCTTCGAGGGGAAAGCTTGGAGCCGAACATGTCAATGTTCCCTTTATGAAGTCAAACCAGTTTACCAAGGGATCTATGTAGAAGAAGCCAGGAGCCGAAGATTAAAGAATTCCTTGCCTAGATGCCCATGAAGCGATGAGCCCAGGATCTCACAATTCCCTCACTGAATCCCAACCAATCTACAGGGAGGGGCCCCCTAGTTAGGTATAAGTTGGGTTATAGGTTAGGATAACTATGGTTATAAGTTCCATAAATAGTAGTTCTAGGACTTATAAGTATGGTTATGTAACTAGGGGGCCCCTCCTTGTAGGCTTTATATGTAGAAAAGCCGGAGCCTGCGTGAGAGCTTCTCGAATAAATCGAAGCTAACTTATCAGCGGATTTCTATGGAAAAAAGTTAGAAACCCAGGACTGGATAGGGAATTTTCCTCAATCAGTCAGAGCCAGCTTAGTACAGGCTTCTTGTGGGGAAATTACAAATGACCGATTTCTTTCCTCCAGGCCCGAAACGGTGGATCATCGGGGGGCTCGTATATGCAAATATGATCATCCCCATTTCTATGCGTTGCTCCATTTTCTTTGAACTTGATTCTCCATATTGAAGTAGGATTTTCCTCCATTATCTTTCTGTTTCGCAATATGCTTGGGTTACAGGGTGGGGGCAGCACCCCTGAACCATAAGCCCTAAACCCCCTAAACCTTTCTGTTTCGGAATACGCCTACCTAACTGTTTCAAACAGGTTCAGGATGACAACACCTGTCTGAATCGCATCCTCTCCACCAGCGAGGACCTTAAAGGCGGGATATTTTGGGCTCAGTTTTTGGGGCATAAGGGCTTAGTGTTTGGGGTTTAGGTTATAGTTTAAACCTCCAAGAATCCACATTTTTCTCAGGATTGCATGCAGGATTGAACTATGTTTGGATGGGTAGTTGAGGGTGGAGCGGCCCGGGTTTATAGTCCCCTTAGCCATATTCTATCTACTTAAGGGGGACTGTACCACGGTTTAGGGTTTAGGGTTTTTTAGTGTTTAGGGTTTAGGGTTAAACCCTCAATTCCCCAAATTCTATCTACTTAAGGGGGACTATACCCTAAACCCTAAGCCCTCAATTCCCCATATTCTATCTACTTAAGGGGGACTATACGCTTCACGGGCGCTTCCCTGCCCTGGGTTGCCTCCCTCGTTCATCTACTGGGACGGTCAGGGTCAACTTCGTAAGTATACATAGGCGGTTAGGATTTAGGGTTTAGGGTTTAGGGTTCAAGGTTTGGGGTAAGTTATTCATATAACCCCTATGGGCCACATAGTAACCCCAGTCATCCTGATTATCAGCCCAGGTACTAAACCCCCCTGATTCTGCAAGTTTCCAGCTCGTGCAAAGACAGCTCGTGACAGATACGAGTGAACCAGAGATGTGGGTTTATCTGGGGATAGCAATAGGGTTTATATAGGTTTATGCAGGGTTTCTACATATGTGTATATATATATATATGCAATACGGGTTTCGATTTGGGTTATGTCTGTAGGGTTATACCTTGAAAACATCGACATGCGTGGCGAGCTTCAGCCCCTGTTGCAAAGACCGACGGCAATGCAACTCTGACGTTTCACCACACCGACTACGTCGGGCTGCTGACAAGCGGTCTCGTTTGGAGAGAGAGAGAGAGAGAGAGACAGAGAAACAAAAAAGACAAACAAATGGTTATAGTCCACCCAGTAGATAGAATATGGGGTATGTGGGGATCGATTTATAATATACCCTTAGCCCTATTCTATCTACTAAAGGGGGATTATAGCTCATCTTGCAACGGTTTAGTGTTTGTTTTGTACAGGGAGTTAGGGTCTTAAGACAACGAAGGAAGTGATCGAACGGCAAGGTTCAGGTTTTAGGGGTTTGTCTTAGGGTTACAGTGATTTACAGTGTAGAGTTTAGGCTCATTGGTTCAGGGGCGCCACATGGGCCCCTTGAAAAGTGCGAGCATCGTGAGTGTAATGCCCCCAGATGAGTCAGCACATGGAAGTTTCTCAACGGTCAGGCGGCCTGTGAATGTGCGCAATTCATCGCTTCGCATTAGTACATGCCAGAAAATCGTAGCAAGCGCAGCAGTTCGGCAACACACCTGTAGGGGGAGGCCCAGAAATGCATGTACAATAAGAAAAGATGTGTGTGCGTGCTCTTGTCGAAAGCTTGCCTTTCACAGGGCTTTTTCTTTTCCAAGACTTGCTGCAACAATGTCACATGACCCCTTGAACATCTTCCCCTACCTAAAATCTGCAGGTATGGCGTTTCAGAACTTCTTGGTAGCAGATGGCGGAGAGCTTCAGCGATTCCGTGCCTTTGGATTACCCAAGGTTCAGGCAAATCCTTTGTGTTGGGGTCGTCGTGCAGAGGTTGAATCCCAATTGGCACAAATTCTAGCAGGCAACCCCTATGATAAGAGGATTTTCAATGGGAAGGCTCAGGGTTTAGGGTTTAGGGTTCATTCTGGAGGTCCTCATAATGGGGACTGTACCATATTGTGATGTATACAACGTCCGTATCACGTGATTCTACTCAAATCCCATCCAAAGTCCTAGCCATTGGCCTCTACTACAAGCTCTTCTTAAGCCCTAAACCCTAAGCCCTAAACCGTAAGCCATAAACCCTAAAGCCTAAACCCTAAGCCCTA
>CAJNIZ010004018.1:0-11288 GCA_905231905.1 Symbiodinium pilosum
TCCTTGGACCCTTAGGGTATGGGATTGGTTCAACTTGTTCATTGCCGAAGAAAATTTTGTAGTCTTGAGTAGTCTAAAGCCAAATTACAAAAGTTGTAATTCGGAATGCTGTCCCATGGGGAGAACTCAAAGTCAACTTTTCATTATTCAACAGAGACAGCTGTCGGCGATATAAAACACGGTGGTTGCCGTCACAGATAGAGAGGTTTACTAACACGGGAGGGAGGCGTAGGGATTCGAAGGAGAATCTGGAGCTTTTGTGGGTGGTTGTATAGTGATTATGTTGGAGGATTCCCTCGTATAGAGACTGGATCACACCTTAGTGATTTCGTTGGAATATCGTTATGGACGGCTTGGCATTTCTTGGTGTTTCGTACAAGTGCCGGATGACCAAGAACCTCCCAAGACCAAAAGCACAAGGTTTCGGGGGTGTTGGGGATAGACCTGAAGGGTTCGCAGGGACTAAGGGTTCTAATCCCACCTGAGTAGATAGAATATGGCTTTGGGTAGTTAATGAGAAGATCCACATATACCCCATATTCTATACTTAATGGGGACTATAACCCCAATATATACCCTATCATAAGATAGTAGTTTCTCCATTATCCCTATATAACCTCAATAAAACCTAATATTCTATCTACTTAAGGGGGACTATACACTTCAAGGTTTCAGGGCTGTGCCGTTTGGCGTGTAGGGATTAAGAACATCGGCTCCTGCAGTTTGTTTTGGGAGATTTGGAGTCTTGGGGTGGGTTCTACTGGGGTTCTATAGGGGTTCTATAGGGGTTCTATGGGGATTCTAGCGGGGTTCTATTGGGGTTATATTGGAATAATGGAAGATAAAATGGAAACTGTTATTTCATAACCCCCCCCCCCAATCTCCTGCCGCAACTTGCAGGCGCCACCTTGCTTTAAGTTGGGTACATCGACACGACATCTATAGGAAGAAAGCTCGGAAGCAAGCTTGTGACGTGACACCGGAATCTCTCATGATTCCGCACCATTGCTAGCCCATGTTCAGGGCTTAGCTAGTCCTAAGGGTCCAAGGACCGAAATAATAGGGTCCCTTTAAAAGGCCTATAGGGATATATATATATATACATATACATATATATATATATAGATAGGGGTATATGGGGACTATATAAGGGTCCAAGGACCCAAGTAATAGGGTTTTAGGCCCCAATACCATTAATATTACAGTATTTGGGCCCTAAAACCCCGTTATTTGAGTTCTTGGACCCTTAGGATATATAGCATCTTCGTTGTGTCAATGGCCAGGAGTCTCTAGGCACCCTTCGGTTTAGGCTCTCTCTCTGTGGAACAAATGGGGTTGCGTAATAACCCCGTGTGTACTACTTGTGCCAAAAGTCAAATAGAGCACGAGAATGTTCAGAAAGATAAGCACGGGTTTCATACAGCCCGTAAACAACTTCAGTGTCGTATTTCAGTGTGGGAGCCTCACGCAGCGTCAGGACGCTATAACAACCAATAATCTCCAAAAAATACACAGAAAACATACATATATATATATATGAAAAAATATGTGTGCATATATATATATACATATATGTACGCATATATTCATATAGAGGTTCAGAACTATGGTCCCTTTTGTGAGACCCCAATATGATTTTCGAAAAAAGAGGATCATTTGTAAGGCGCTAACCCCTGGACCTCCCCCCATTGCCCTAGGCCCTCAGTATTCTGCGTGCATATGCGTGGCATTCTCCACGCATCCTCATGCTCAGAAAGCAAGGATTTGCCACAGCTGCGGTACGGGCACATGCACCGAATACTGCACGAAAGGGCAATGCGTGCCTTGGACTTTTCAACTATTTCGGAGATTATATAGGGTTTATATTGGGATAACGGAAAAGAAAATGGAAATTAATGTGATGGGGTTACATAGGGTTTAGGTTTAGGGATTTCCAACAGTCAGGGGTCCCTGCTTCTGTCCTATAATCAAGATTATGGCGCTTGGGGGGTATAATGCATGAGGGGGACCCCAATTGTGGAAGCTCCCAAATAGGTGCTTGTCAAAGTTCGGAATTTTGAGTTGTAGCCATGACTTTTACGGATGCCGCGAGTATGTCCTAGACTAGTATTTTTCGACATTGTGGCCCTTGTGAGGACGTGAAGTTCGCCACACCTCTTTCTATCCCTCTGGGTCCAAGTACTCAATAGTCATATAATCGCAAGTGCCTAACTATTGGGTGCATTTGAAGCCTTATTTGCGTAGTACCTACGTTCAATTTGGGTATCTAAGCCTCTACCCAAGCTATGTGTTGCGAAAAAGCATAAACCCTCGCGAGCGGATATCTTCGTTTGAGACTTTGAAGCCTAAGACCACGAGCCCAAATCTAGCCTCAAGCTTAGCCTGAAACCTTACCTTAAGGGTCCATGTACCCAATATTTAGGTACTTGGGATTTGGGTAATAGTATTTACAGTACAGGTTTTGGGGAAGTATATAATTATTAGCTACTTGGACCCTTAGGGTTAGCCTGAAACCTTACACCATAAGCCCCAAAGCCAACCTTCAAACTGAAACCTCGGACAGAAGCGCCGTATCACGCACCCCAAACAATACTGTAAGCAATGCGCCGAAAACACGACATGTTCCTCCTAAAGCCTTGGTCCGCTCATCCCAAATCCCTCACTCAAAATGTGTTCTCGATAGCTTGGATGCTAACCACCGCATCCTCTACCTGCCCAGAACAACCTTTGTCCTAGTATCTCCCTTAATAACCCCTATAATAGTCCCGTATATAATCCCCTATAAGCACTCCCCTTTTAGGAGATTAGTTACTTCCCAAAATGGGTTTAGTACCTAGTGTGCGAGCAGCTTCCACCTTGTGGGATAGCAGTTTATGCCATGCAGAGGCTTTTGCTCTGCCTTTTTGTCAGGTAATGCTTTAGGGCTTAGGGTGGAGAATCACATGGAAAAGAAAATGGAACATCGCATGACAACTGCAGTATATATAGGGACATATAATGGTTGTATGAGTCAGGTCTTTTGGTCTAAACCCTACTTCCATGGCAAGCTTCAAGTCCATCGACGACACGTGCTTTGGGATCTCAAGCGTGTAAACCAAACCTGCTTTCCCAGAGGGTCCATGTAGCTTTTTTGTATATACTTGGGCCCTAAAGTAGTTATGTGGGAACCCCCTTGGGCCCAGGTATATACTATATGGCTACATGGACCCTCTGGCGTTGGAGCCTGTGCTCCTAAGCGCCGCAGGCCCTTCTAAGCTAGGCCAAAGGCCGCAAGCCCTACACCCTAGACCCTAACCTGATTCCTCATAAACCTTATATGTATATATATATATATGATATATATATATCTATAGTTTAGGGCTTGGGATTTTCGAGTCCTTGTAAATCTTGTAAATCTAAAGCTCCAGCCCCTCACAGAACGCCATGGACCGAATGGTAAGTTATGTGGGCCCGAACCACCTACACAGGAACCCATCTCGGCTCAAATACGTTATGTACAATTTAGGTGCTTGGACCCTTACCCTGAAGGGTCCAAAGTATCAGAAATACCGTGGTACTCCCAAAGGACTAAATCACGATTACTTTTCTCAGAATCCCAGAGTATATGACTCTTGTTTGCTGGACGAGCAGTGGTACTAAAGCCCGAGACCCTAAACCCTAAACCCCAGAACTGCCAAGGGGACGCCTCCCGATTGGACTCAATCCATCGACTGTCAGGGTTGCAAGAACCCGGACCGCCGAATTGCCTTTCAGCGGTCTCTTTGGGTTACCTGTAAGGATAGGCTAGGTTTAATTGGGATTATATAGGGGTAATATGGGGATTATATCAGATAATGGAAAAGGAAATGAAAACTGGTATCATGGGGGTTATTATTCTGATTATTATGAATAAGGGTTACCTGAAGAGATAATGGAAACCAATGTAGTATGATAGGGTCCATTGGGTTTTTTAGGGATAAAAGAAAAGAGAATCCAAGCTACTATTTGGGGTTGAGGGGGCAAAGTTTAGGGCTAATTAAACAGGTACTTATGTTAAAACGCAATCATAACCATAATGGGGGGGGGTTTAGGTTGCTTATAATCGGGATGTAGATGCATTGCAATTCGTCGAAAGTGGCCTAAACCTCCCCCCCAAGCAGGGCGTACCTAGAGTAACCCATGTTCCCAGAACAAAAGGTCTTGCACCTGTACTTTGATATCTTCATCTTGTTCTAAGGGCATCCCAAAGTAGGTACTATGTATAGACCTTTGGGTTCGAAGTAGGTATCTTATATGTACGCACATGAAGATACCTCGAACCCTAAGTTCAGGCTGTAGGTCTTAGGGATCACCAGACTTGGGGTTATAGCCTAAACCCTAAACTCTAAAGCCTAGACCCAAAACCCTACAAATAAAACCCCAAACCCCCCTAAACTCTAAACCCTAAACCCAGAACCCTAAACCCCAGACCCCAAACTCTACACCCTATAAAATCCTAAACCCCAAACCCTAAGCCCTAAAACTTTAACATCTTCACTCTCGTACCGAAGCTTGTGCCCCTCGAGAGTTGACATTCCACCGGCTGATACTGTAGTCTAGTAAGGGCACTACTGGTTGAGGGTTTAGTGTTTAGTGGAGATTTTGCGGCGGGTGCTTGTCTCCCGCCTCTCGGTCGTCACAGAAACCAAGAGTATCAGCGTTGCGCCTGCCAAAGCCCAGTTGGAATCAACCCAAACCCTCAGGGTCCAAGGACCTAACTTTTAGGGCTTTAGGGCCCAAATACCAATAATATGCTAGTATTTGGGCCCTAAAAACTTATTATCAAGGTCCTTGGACCTTCAGGGAAAAGTCTTGGATATCGATTCCTCCAAAAGGTGCGAACCATTCCTGATTCGTCGAATTTTTTGGAAGATCCAAATACCCCAATGCAGGTATTTTTTTTTTGACCTTTGAGCCCAATGTAGGTAATATGTGTACCCAGAGGGTCCATGTACCCAATGATTAGGTACTTGAGTTTACGGTAATAGTAACCATAGCGCAGGGATTGGGCAAGTATATGATTATTGGGTACTTGGACCCTTAGGGTGTATGCTTGGATCCCTAGGATTGGTATTGATACCAGTTCCTGACAAACAGGCTCTCTGAAAAAAATGTGCGCAGTCCGCTATCGTTTTTCTATACTCGGGGTGGTGGAAGCAGCAAGGGGCCGTATGCGTGGCAATCCCAAGGGTCCAAATCAAGTACTTTAGAATCAAGAACAGGTCCAGAAACTTATCTACAATGACCAGCATACCAAAATGCTAAGCGCCCAACTACCGGGTACATGGACGCTAAACGCTGAACCCTAAACACTTCATTTCCAGAGGACTTCAGCAGTGCCTTCGTGCGAATCAACGACTGCGACGCCTTGTCAAGCTGTGACCTGGTTGAACCCAAAAGGTCCGTGTAGCTATATAGTATATTCTTAGGATTTAGGGTTCAGGGTTTGGGGTTGAGATATTGCGTGTATAGATAGATAGAGATATATATATATATTCAGGGCGCAAAGAGGTTGCCATACACTAACCTGAAGGCCCAGGTATATACTGTATAGCCATATGGACCGGAACCGCTTTATGGGGGGTTCCACGGATTCGGTCCCCCTTTGACAGTTGTTCATCGTCAGGGTTGCGCGGGTTTCCAAGTATACACATCAAAAAAAGATTGTAATAAAAGGGGTCTCCAATTTTTGTCTTCGATTTCAATTTTGAGCAACTGCGCAGCACTTTACGTAAACGCCTCTGTAGGGGTGACAAGGGGAAAGCTTGGAAAGCTGGGGCTTACTGTCTGGAGAACGGGTTTATGGAGTTTGAGGGTTTGGGGGCTTAGGCGGTATGTGCTGGAATGATCTGCATTTGGGTATCTGTTCCTGCGGCGCTTTGAGGCAACTGAGGTTGCCTTGTTTTGGGGTAATGACGGATTCGAGCTCGGGAATTAGGAGGACATCGGATTCACCGACCTTCCGGGGCTCCCGGGGCTTCCCAGGAAAGCGCGGGTGCTCACGAAAATTTTTGCGCGAGACAAGACAGACTAAGGGACAATGGAACATCGGCTCCTGTATGAGCACCCTGTTGTTCAACTATGTACGATACGACATGAGCCTCAGTCTAAACTCCTTGAGGGGTGGCTACATAGCGGATTATATGGGAGCGTTTTATGGGGGTCATGAAGGCTGTGTCTGGATCCGTTGAGTACGTGACCTCCCTGTAGATTTCAGTTGCTCTCACAGGAAGGTAGTTCAAGCCCAAACAAGTAGCACCTGATAAAGCCCAAGAGTATAATCATCAACTTTTTAGCCCTACATGGCTGACACCCAAACAGCTCCCAATGATACATGCCCCTTCCTACAACAAGCAGGCCTCTCTCTCAAAAAGCTGGGTGCTGGTGCAGCGTTCCTGGAGGCTTGCGTGTTCCCTACTTGGATGCCCGGGGGACGGCAAAAACTGAGCAACTCATGACGACCCTACCCGAGGTCACCTTCCTTGGAGATGGAAGTTAATAAAGAAAATAGTCCCAGATTTGGCCAATTTCAGGTTCTTAGCCAAGCCCAACCTTTAGTGTCAGCGCCCCTACCACGCCCAATTCTAAAGTGTCCCTATACTGCTCAACCCCGTGCTCAACCCACAGTTTCTTTAAGTGAAATAGGACCGAGCTGTTTCCGTGGGGATGCTCAAAGTCAGCAAAACAATTCTACATTTTCCTGCCTCCAAGACTCAGGAGCTTTTATTGCAGCCTGCACTCGGCAAGCAAGATTATGAAGGCAAATCGGATGAGAGGTCCTGCTGGAATCTAAAGCCCACGAAACCATTATTTTGGTCTTGTAGACCTCAGATGAACTGATGATCATGTCTATGCTCCCACTTTCCAAGGCAAGACCTATAGCTTGGGACTCAGAGCAACTGACGTACTCTCCAAAATATTTATTGTTTAACTAAGATGTTGGTGTTGTTCTCGTTTCAAAAGGTACGAGCTATTCTACATGGAGTATCCAGCATATCCACAAGAATGGTGTTGTACCTACTATGTTTGTTTTTTGCATTTTAGGGTCTGGCTTACTCTAGGTAGGTACGTTGAGTTGTTCTTCGAGGTACAGGTTGTTTGTGTTTCATACTTTGCTAGGTGCATCCTTAGCTTACAGAAACCAAGCATTTAAGGTCTTTTTTTGTGGAAAAACTATGCTTCACTTCGGAGCCATCCATCCAAAACCCTAAGCCCATATGTAAAGAAAAGGGCCTCTTTGCAGGGCGATTATTGCCCAGCGGCTGATGGAGAGCGCGATGGCTTGCTGCCATACTATGCCCCTGTGCTGAATAAGAGAATTCTGGTACCCCACCCCCCAAAAATTGGAAGTCTGTTATAGTCTCATGATAGTTACTGTATGGATGGGGTCCTAATAATGGGTGCTGCTGTTCCAAGACACTCTTGTTATTCTTGGGGTACATCGGCCGAAATCAGGGAAGGGTCTACCTGGACCATGCAATGTAGATACGTTTGGGTGGGGTCATTCCCCCTTTCAGTAACTGTTACCACAATGGGTTCTAGGAATTATACGAACCCCCTTAATAAGGCCCCTTTAAGGACAGTTGCTGGGAGGGGGAATGACCCAGCGTTTGGGTTTGATATGGGTTTTTGATCATGAAGCTGGCTTTCAGAGTTCCAGGGCCTTTTCAGAGCACAGCGCAGGGATCAGGAATTGGGGTTCAGGGTCTAGGTTAGGAGGACCCCCCCACCCTGTAATAGTGGTATAATAGATATAAGAGGACCCTAATCTAATCCTTATTATCCCTTATAGTCACTATTACTGGGTGGGGGGTCCACCTAAGGTCTAGGGTTCAACGTGCAGAGGTTTGAATTGCAGGGTCTCGGGTTTGTGGTATTGGTTTTTTGTTGATCATGTGTCACGCCTTCACGCTTAGCACCAATGTTCTATGGGATCTTGGAGACTTTCTCTTAATCTCAAGAAGACCACCTCAAGCTAAATTTGAGTCGTCATACCCACTCAGTAACGTCTTCAGCTACTCCCTACGATCCTTTTGCAAGCCCCTACGCCCTACAAATCGAACAAATCAACCATCATTTTGAGGCCTACAGAACCCGTATACTCCCACAGAATTGCTGTGCGCAGATTCTGGTACAACGCTCGGGGGAAATCTTCATTACACCCTCACATCCAGACTTCAAATGCTTAACTTCTAATCCCGACATCCAAACGAAAAAGCCGCACAACCCCAAATCCCAAGCCCAAGTCCTAGCCCCACGCCAACCCTCTCCAAAATACAACTTCAACTTAAGGCTAGGAGTGCGAGCTCCTTATTTGTGTCCTTTGCCCCTTACGGGACGTGCTAGTGGCCCTTACTGTTGACCCTACACCCAACACTCTTCGGGATGAAGGGCCCATGCTTGGTGCCCATGTTTGTTTAACAACTGCATATGAGAGTTGCCCAAAATTAGGTGTACCGGTTTGGGGCAGTTTGGGGGTCCCCCTAGCGGGATTATAGTATTTGGGGTCTACCTTGGGTACCCTAATTTGGGGAAACTACTTATGTCTAAGGCGAAAGCCAGCGAAGTCCCCGCAGCAATGCTGTGCCCAGACTGCACAGTTCGGGGTTTTGGGCTTGCAGTCTAGGGTTCGAGGTGTAAGGTTGGGGCTTTGGGTCTGAGCTTTCCCAGGGGCTCCATGTCTATAGATAATTCCTGCATTGGGCCCCAATGTTTAAAATTTGTACCTTCATTGGGCTAGTTGAAGCCCAAGGGTTTGAGTTTAGGACGCAGGATCTGAAGGCTTGTGGCTGAGGATGCAAGTTGTAGGCTAAGTGATGGTTAGCAGGGTTGATCTGACACCGTCAACTTTAGCGGCTTAGTGTCTCTTTCAGCAGAAAAACAAAAAACGCTAACATGCTACAATATGTAACCTAAGTGGTAGTTTCCATTTTCTTTTCATTATCCCCATATAACCCTATGTTATCCCAAGATGAATGTTTTGGGACCCATGTTCACAGTTCTACATCTGGACCCTGCTGGATCTCGGCTTGCCTGGCAGTCTACCCGAAGAGTTTCAGTAGTTGGTGTCTATTAAGGTTCTATCCCCTTTTTGGTGTCTCGAATTCTCCACCACAACGCCACGCAGAACAACTCTACAAGCTGTTGCAAATGCTTGCTAAGCCTGGGTTCCCACAAGGTTTTGGATGCCGTATCGTCTCTGCTTATCAGATCCTACGGGTCCATGCATTGAAATACTCTCAAATGCGATAATCTCAATGATAGTTTGGACCTGAAACCTCATTATTTGACTCCTCGGACACCCAGGGTACATGATGATGCTTGCTGATAGCTCTGCACGGCTTGGGTTCTAATGTGGAAGCAGGGCCGTGTTGTCAAGGGTTGCAATCATTTCTTGTATACCCAAATCATAGAACTGCCCACCTCGCACAATTGCAAATGTTCTCAGTAGAGCCTAGACTACCCTAAGGGTCCATGTACCCAATGTTTGGGTACTTGGGATTTGGGCAATAGTAATTTTAGTACAGGTTTGGGGTAAGTATATGATTATTGGGTGCTTGGACCCTTAGGGCTAGTAAATTGGAAGCGTTTCTTGTCAGGGGGTTAGGATTTTATCGTTAGGGGAGGTAGTTTATCAGCAAGTATGAGCAGCTATGAAAAGGTGGATGTCGGCAAACAGGTATACTGGAAGGCCCCTTGCCTCCAGCGTTTATCCAGCTCAACACCCTCCAACGCTAACCCTAAAGCTGCAGTCTCCTTATGAATTTTGTATTACAGTATAACCCCGAAGGGATTGTTAGAACTGTTATTTTTCCGAGGTGTAAGGGGACTGGAGAAAGCCTCCAACCTTCAATTCTGAAAGCTACCATTCCGAGCATCTTTCCCGCTGCTGCATAGTTTTTTGGGGGTTCCTTGTGGCTTTCCTAGTAGGGGAGTAGAATATATTGCTCAAAAAGGAATGGCATAGAAGCCTCTACATAGAAGCCTGAACCCCGCATGCCAAAAGCCATGAAACGCTCACTGATTTCTGCAAACCAAACCCTCCGAATGAGGGGTGTCCAAAGGTAGGGCAAATACACCCCGAGCACTAGAATGGAAACCACTATATTGGATTATATATCGGGATTATAGGGTATACTCCTTGCTATAGGGACCTTCCACAAGGAACCTCTATTTTTAAGAAGCTCTTGCAACCCACCATGAGGTACCTGGCAAAGTGGTTACCAGCTCGAGAGCTACACAACCCCTGCCCAGACAGTAACTTGTCATGTGAATCATGGGGATTAGGGTTTAGGGTTTAGGAAGTATGGGGTTTCCCAAGCATTCGGGCTCTCTTTAGTGGAGTCTTAGTGACCAGGCGTTGGGTTTCAAGGAGTAAATGAGGCAGTAGACCCCTCTGTTTGAAACACCCATATGCGCAAAGACCATAAAGTCAATGAAGCCATAGCCCGAAGGGTCCAACAAATTTTCCTACCACCACATACTCCTCAAGAACCTGTACTGCAAGTACTAATGCCCAAACCCGAAGTAGCCAATTATTGGGTAATTGGATCCTTAGGGTAGGGCTTTCGGCTAGGGTGCAAGAAAACTCGTTTCCGTGATGTCCCTTGCTTCGGGGTGGTTTGGGAAGCATTTGGCTCTGCCCCATTCAAGATGTTTGCGGCTCCATAGTGGAGAACCATTGTTGAATATTTGATATGACCTAAATCATGCTGCCTAGAATACTGCTGCGTAGTGCGCAGAAAGTCCGTCGCCTCAGATCCCCAAAGTTAAAATCAAGAACAGTGCATTTCTGCCCTAAACCCTATACCCTAAACACCCCAAGCCCTAAGACCTGAGAGGGTACTGCAGGGGTCCAATTGCTCTGAATCGAGGCCCATGAAAAGGACAGGAACATGGAACATGAAATGGAAACTGGGATTCGGTTGTTGTTATCCAGGGATATATATGGCTTAAACTAGTTGAAAATGATTCGAATAGGGCTTTGGGATATCTGACAGGCTTCTTACATGACAGCAGTTGCAGCAGAACCCGCAGTCTACTTTTGTAAGCTCAGTGCTTTCGGATAATGAGGCCCGAGATCTATTGCTCCTGTCGACTTTCACCATGAACCACTGAATTCATTGTTCCTGGAGGCATAGAGTATCCCCCACCCTGAAGAGACAAAGATGTCACGTACAGTGCGGGGGGACATCGATTTTTCGAAGTAACACCCTAAAACCCCTAGAAGCCTAGAAGCCCTAAACCAGATAAAACCTCAAGTACACCCT
>CAJNIZ010004018.1:11388-22340 GCA_905231905.1 Symbiodinium pilosum
AGAGGCCCTAAACCAGATAGAACCTTAATCCCAGGTACAGCTTGGGTGATTCGTAGGGCTGGTCCTTCCGACTTTTTCAAGGGAGAGTACTTGGAACTCCGTGGGGAGGTGGGAAGAAGGGCTCTTGGGCTTTAGGGTTTAGGGTTTAGGGTTTAGGGTTTAGGGCTTTAGGGTTTAGGGTTTAGGGTTTAGGGTTTAGGGTTGAAGGCTACCTGAACCCCAAAAGTATGTAGAACGCGGGCCTTTTGGGCGATATTCTGCTATTGCTTTATCTACTTTCGGGGTTTAGGTAAGGCTTAAGGCTTTTTTAGACTCGCGGGGTAGAGTTTTAGAGTTGTGTTTTGTTGTGTTGGCTTTTCGGGCTTGGTGTTTCGTGGCTTATGGCCTCACAGGTTTATGGCTGCTGGGCTCAGGGGTTGATAGGGGGACTAGAAGCTTGAGTTGAGCCTTCAGATAACCTGCCCAGAGGGTCCATATACCCAATAATTTGGTGCTTGGGATTTGGGTAATACTAATTATATAGGTTTTGGGTAAGTATATGGTTATTTGGTACTTGGACCCTTAGGGCTGTAGGTTGCCGAACTTGGTATGGGTGCTTGTTGGTTCGGATGTCCTTTTGTTCTTTCGGGGGGGGTGCACGAATTCTCCCCGCTGACCCTAGAACTGAACACAGGATAACTACCCCAAAGGGCCCACATACATTTTAACCTGGGCCCTAAAGTAATTGTATGGTAACGCTTCTGGGCCCTAAGTATATATATAATATACGGCTACATGGACCCTTTGGGTACTTTGAACAGCAGTCAGGGGTTCCTGAGAGACGAGGGATCACGATCAGCAATCATAAGAGGTTATGATATCGTATGTCCCAGGACCTTCCTGGTACCCTTTATTGGGGGTATATGGTGCCCTTGTTTAGGGTAGATTGGTCTAGGTCCTTGACTTCCCCTAATGAAATCGTGACTTCATGTGGTTTTTGGCATGTGCTACTCTTTGCATCTAAGTTCATAGGGATTTGCATGATATTAGATCAAAAAGAAGTAGTAAGTCCGGTAACTTCACTGTTTTGTTGTTCCTTCACGGGCTTGTGTAAGTATTTCAAAAGAGATGATAGCTAACTAGGCTATAAAGACATCCGAGAAATCAAAATTGAATTGGGTGTCTCCCTGTCTACCTGCTTAGCGAATGAGTGCAATAAATCCTCTCCGACATTTCGTGATTTTTGGTTTCCACAATACTGGTTATACGGGGCACTTGGATCCCTGACGGTCCAGGTACCAAATAATCATAGACGTACTTCGAACCTATGCTATAATTACTATTGCCCAAGTACGTAATTACTAAGTACATGGACCCTTCGGGTTGAGGGAAGGATTATTGGGCACTTGTACGCGGAGCAGAGGCCGATTCCATTCAAACTGCAAGTGGGCTTGTGTCAATGCAAGGGTCGTCATAGTCGAGGGCACCTAGGGCAACAACTGCCTTGCGTGGTACTGAAACGTGGTATCTGATTGGATAGCCATTACCTTTTGGGCTACCAGTATATACAGAGAGACACTCCGGCGGCAATCCAATGCGAGCCCTTCACAGGCCAGGAAGCTCAGTGTGCAGCGTCACACTGTTTCATGGAGACTGGTTCACACTTCGAAGTTGACTTCACGCCGGTTTCGAGCGGATAAATCCAGGCTTTGGTTGTGAAGCTTGTCAGGAGCCCCAGGTTGCGAGGCTGTTTATGTGCGAGATCTAGATCGGGGTGCATACTGAATCCCTTTGCCATCCCCACCGTACAGGGGTCCACGCCAGGGCATCCCTTGTGGAGACGCACTCATACGGTTGGGTGGTATCCGGAGCGGAGCGAAGACTTCTCCAAGCTTGCTACTCCCAATTCCGGTGCAAAGGTATAAAGAGATAATGTAGGGATCGATGAATCTTAGAGAACCAAATGGAGAAGACGATCGACAGTTGCACAAAAGATGGGTTTATAGAGCCAATGACGAATATGATGGTTGTAGATTCTTTGTACAAGTACGGCATACCATGCCTTATGTAGACTTCAAGATGACGTTTACTTTTGCAGGCCCCTTTAGTAAGCCTTCCTTCAGCTTTCCATTCCCACGGGGTCCATACATTATGTACGTTAACCCTAAAGTGCCCTATACAGGAGTCCCGTAGAGATGCCGGCATATGCTACATACTGTAATTAGCTTGGGCACTTTGGGTTTAGAGGCAGGCAAATATACTATAAGCCCCGGAGTCTCGGTCAGCCCGCTCAAAGGGACTTCCACGGGAAAGGCTTAGGGTATAAGCAGGGACATCGCATCAGCCCCCTCATGGTATCTCCCAGGTGAAGTGTTCAGAAAAAGGTTTTGGTAAGTGTAAATAAGAATGTGTATGTATATTGATATTTAGGGATCCGTAGGAAATTTCATTAAAATCAGAAGCGGCCATGCTTTGTTGAAGCCATCTACAGGTGGGCAGTTGTCAGATGCCGCGTCTCCATAAGCAAATTTCAGAAGGCCTGGCATTATTAGAATAACTTCTCAGGCCGGTCCTGGTTTAGGATTTAGAGTTTAGGGCTTTAGGGAAACCCAATTTTAGAAAAGGACAGTGAAGACAATGTAGACCCGTGATTAATAGACCCCCCCCCCCCCGTTAAGGGCCTTAACTTCAGAATCCTTATTGAAAATCCCTATTAAGGGGAGAGGGTTATTACTCAGGTGTCTACATTAGCTGCTTTGGGCCCTAAAGTCTGTAGATTCTTTCGGCCTTTGGACAGGTTGGAGCCCTAGGGTTTATGGGTGTAGGGTTGGAGCCACTAACCTGCAATGGCTTGGGTTTTGAGTTGGGAAGCAATAGTGGAGAGCAATCCAACCTTCGTACAATGCCTCTCCACTGAAGACCTATAACTGTTTTTGTGGCATCTTTTATTACTATTATATTGGCCCAATGCTGGAAATCAAATGGAAAAGAAAAAAGAGAATGACATGAACATTACTATTTAGGTCACCATGTGCACTATAGTGCCACCAAGGGGGTTAAATAGGGGAGTATTATAGGGGTTATTAAGGGCGACGCTAGCAGTTTAGACGAGAGCTCATGTGAGGCACACTAAGCCTAGATCTCCAGCCCCTGACCCCTAAACCCCACATCATAACCACCTAGACCCTAAACCCTAAACCACCTAGACCCTTATAGTTCTAAGCCCTTTAGCTCAAGTTTGTTCTTGCAGGTGCTGGCATGTTTCTTCCAGTCAGGCCTAGGCGGCCTTAGTTGGGGGGTTTAAGGGCTTTTAGGGTTTAAGGGCTTTTAGGGTTTAAGGGGTTTAGGGTTTAGGGGTTTAGGGGTTTAGGGGTTAGGGGTTTAGGGGTTTAGGGGTTTAGGGGTCTAGGGTTTAGGGTTTAGGGGTTTCGGGTTCAGGGTAAAGGGTTACATAGAAACATACCCCAATTAAGGGTTTATGAGGGTTCAGGGTATAGGGTTATATGGGAACGTAAATAGGGATAGTACCCCCAGTTAGTGGAGAACCACGTGGGACATACCATACTAAATCGGGTTGTGCGATTTACGGATTTTGAGCTTGGGTTTTAGCGCTTGCAGTTGTGCGTTGAGTTAGGGTTGGTATTAGGGTTTAGGAGAGTAAGCCTGCTGAGCCGTATCCAGTACTCGGAAGGTAGCCAGAAACCTTATGCCCTGAACCCCTAAACCCTCACCCTAAATCCTAAATTGTAGCTATAAGGGACGTCACATGCAGTTCTTCCAAGCACAACACACAAGAAGTTCTACATTAGTTTCCAGGATGGGGGTGGCGGGGAATTCAGCGTCAAGGAAAACTGCCTGGAGAAACCAGATAGCTTAATACATATAGTTAAAAGTCAAAAAGCGGGATGGGCAGACCTCCGAAAAGCCTATAGCTAAGCTGGAAAGATGGGTTGTGAATCAGAGGTTGCTGACTAGATTTAGGGTTGAGGGTTTAGTGTGGTATTCTACTACAACATCCGCAAACACTGCGATTACTACACAGAACAACGGCCCTTTCTGAATCCTTAAGCATGAGTCAAATAATGGTTCGAGGCGCTTGAGACTCCAGCCCGAAGGGTCCATGTAGCCATACAGTATATGCTAGGGTCCTAAACTAGTTATACTATTGGAGCTCTTCTGGGCGCTGAGTATATACTACATACCTACTACCCTTAACCCCTAAACCCTAAACCCTAAAACATCTAGCTACATGGGCCCTCGGGGCCAGGTACTGGCTAACTGGAAAACTTGGGCCATAAGTCAATGAGGTAGGCTTTGCTTATGATAGTCCATGTAGCCATCTAGGTTTAGGGTTTTAGGGTTTTAGGGTTCAGGGTTTAGGGGTAAATGCCTGGGCTGTATTTGTAGATATATGGGAACCACCCTGGACTTTAAGTATATACTACATGCCTACATGGAACTTTTGGGACCTGGAACCCACTGCGCCGGGAAGGGGCCTGAAAAAGCATAAGAGTACCGGTTTAGGGTTTAGCGTTTAGGGGTCGGTAGTAGAAGAGAGTTTTCCTACGTATTCCGGGTTGTATAATAAGTAGCTCGAGCGTCATCATCGGGGCCTTCTCTTGCAACAGGTCTAGGAACCCTACCTGAGCTATAGTCTAAACTCCTCAAAGGGGGGTCTATACGGTATTAAATTGGGGACTACTATAGGGGTTATTAAATGGGGGTACCAAGAGTTTAGACTGTAGCTCACACAGAGTAACGCAGGCCCTTCAAACAACCTAACACATCAGAATCTCGGGAAAAGAGCCCCCTTTCTGGGTATGGCGGCTACTCTAGGTAGACCTTAGCTCCGAAACCTTAATAAACTTGAAAAGCATAAATCGTAGTCCATGCGGGTGACAGCTTTCAAATCGACCAGCTTTGCAAATACATGGTTTGTTCTGAATGTTCTCCTTCTGGATCTTGCTACTATAGTGCTTTTTCAAGACTTTCGGACTGAAACAGGACCCTAAATTCGGAAAAGTCTCGCACGATTCAACCCCAATGCCTGAACAGCTACTAAAACTCTAAACCTCAAGTCCTATTCGGAGCTCTCATGCTCCTGGGCCCCATCTCCTTTTCAGGCGATGCGGTTGACAGCGCCTCATGGAGCATTGGTGACAGCGTGCTTGATGAGATCAGCTCCCAGATGAGTGTGAGACTGGGCCGTTCTTATGCGCAAGAGGAAACCCATGCCCCAGGGTTCCAAAATAGCTATAGTCTGATGAATACTTTAGTCGAAGATGGTATTATGAACAGGTTACAGACAACGCTGGCTAATAGTTATAGATATCGGGGCCCTGGGAAAAGGAGAGTTTCTTTAACATATGCAGCACCCGGTGGTCAGGTACATCAAGGCGATTCAGGTCATAGTGTCGGGTTCCTTTGCCCTGGTTTATCATGGTTTCTGGTAGGGGGTTAAGGTATAATGTACTAGCAGTTGAAGGTAACATCTTTCAGTACAGTAGAAGGTAAAGTAGCAGAGTGTCAGTCAGACCTATTGAGAACTGTTTGTTTCACCTACGTCACCGCAAGCCATGTCAGAAATCATGCAAAGTGCCTGTGATGGATTCCCGTGCTTTGCCACTACCTTTCGCCTGGTTTCCCCTCGTTTAGATTATGAGGGTTAATTACGGCCAATGGAACCCGAGGTTAGTTTTCAAGGCTGTCTAGGTTTCCTATTCCTGGACTTGTGAGGGCTTGAACAAGAAGCCTTCTGCTCGGCAAGGGTCCATGTAGTTTTGTCTATATACTTAGGGCGCAAATGGGTTGATACACCTATTTGGGGGCCCCAGTATTCATTATACACTTACCCTAAACCCCAAAACCTGTCGTCCTTTACCGTGTAGCTACATGGAGCCTTTGGGTTTTCTTACTACAACAGTTCTTTGGGTGGGTTGGTTGGTTGGTTGGTTGGTTGGTTGGTTGGTTGGTTGGCCCGTCTTCTGACTGCGCTCTTGGCACGGTTTAGGGTGTAGGGTTTAGGGTAAAGGTTTAAGGTTATCTTCACCATCAAGAAACAAACCTGTATGCCCTTCAGGGATTACCTGTAACCCCAATGACCTACAGCTTGATAGTAATTACCCATAACTACCCTTTGATTAGTAGGTATAACCCAGAGAAAACTGTATGTAATTGGGGTCACAGGTAGGGTCCAGGAGGAAGAGCTACAACCCAGAGGGTCCATGTACCCAATGATTAAGGACTTGGGATTTGGCTAATAGTAATTATAGTACAGGTTTTGGGTAAGTATATGAATATTGGGTACCTGGACCCTTAGGGCAATGCGTCAGAGGTCTGCAGAGCCGACATCAGCAATTTTTTTTAAACCTCAGGCGCACCATGTCTAGTGACCATACAATGTAGTCACCTTCAGGGTAATTAAGGAAGTCCAGCCTTTGGTTTAAGGTTTGGGGTTTAGGATGTACCCTATAATCCGTATACTAGTTATAGTAGTTTCCTTTTTCTTTTCCATTATCCCAATATTACACAACATAGATACCCCTATATAACCCCTATTATAGTAGTTTCCATTTCTTTTCCATAGGAGTCAGGGTTTGGGGGAGGGTACCTCCCTGAACTTTGCAGATTGGTTTCCCTCTTTAAACACCCATGTTCGCCCAAGCTCTGGACTTTACACTCTCCATGCTGGCCCCCCAAACCTTAACTGTAGCAACTGCCCACGCACCTTTCCCAGGAATGACTTGAAACTACCTGTTAGATTTGGTCGCTTCAATATTAGCACCCCGCATCTGCGGAACTCCGGGAGAGTTCCAGAGCAGGTGCCTTGGACCCTAACGTCTCTAAAGCAAGGAAAATCTTGGATGCTGGCTACGTCTCGCCTCATGGCGTTTTTGGTTGCCTGCCCTTAGGGCTCAGGGCTGCTCAGAAGCGCACATTTAGCTCCGTTGTGTTTCGTATATGGGTCCTTACCAAGGGGCACCCATATATAGACCCCCAAATGCCATACAATCCTCACTTTGGGGACCCCCCAAAAAGGGATCTAGTTGTTGGAAGCCCCTCCCCCTATTCCCCAGCCCAGAAAGGAACAGATTGCTGCGGTTATTCAAATTGTCCGCAGACGCTGCATTGAGAAACCCAGCGTGTTGTTCGATGTGCGCATGCCCATGATGTAATTCAGATACGTTCACATATACAGATAAGTGGGGGCGTCCCGAATTTCGATGTGTTTTTCTGAGGCTCCTTATAATAAGGGTTTTAGTAGTTGGGTCTATATGAGCGACGGTCTAAACTCCTAGTATCCCCGCCGATCAGCCCTATAATACCCCCCTCATAAAAATCCCTACATAACCCCCTTTAAGGAGTCTAGACTGTAGCCCATACGGGGTCCCACTCCTTATGGAAACTACGGTTTCAATATCATTAAACTTGAAGTGTAAAGCTTTCCAAGATGATGATGTTGCTGGATTTGGGGTTCAGGGTTTAGGGCCAGCAACGAATGGACACACTGAGGCTTGCTTGCCCTAAGGACTTGGTATTTTGGTAAGAGTAATTGTAGCACAGGTTTCGGGTGAGTACATGATTATCAAGTACTGGGACCCCTTAGGTTTGAAACGTATCAAGAGTGCGTGACCTGCTTGTGGGATAGCAAGTTCTGAGGGTGTTACACCAGCGATCAACCAAAGGCTCCGGCTGAGTCCAGCTATTTAATATTCGTACATGTCTTCAAAACTTATACTAAAATAGTATTACCCAACACTCACAGACTCTGTTCTTTGGTATTTAAACTCAGCCTGCCCGCATGTAAGAGTGTAAACCCAAGATCTCCTGTGTTGTTCCTTTCGGGTCCTGTTATGGCTTTTCCAAAGGGGGTTAGAACATAACATAACATAACATACATTTATGTATATACACCGAATATATATATATATACATATATACATATATATTATACATATTTACATATATATATATACCCAAGAAGGAACTACATAGGAGCTTCTAGGTAGGTATTGCATGGAAGTGCAGTTAAGAAGAGTCTATCTACGTCTTTACAGTCGTCCCTCAATATATACACATATATATATAGCCTCAGGAAAACAGTAGTCTACATTGTCTTTTCCCAGTCTTCTTTCCCAACTATCCAGCTGTAAATTCTGCACAGCTTCATTCCAGGAAGAATCCCAGCGAAACGACCAGCCAAGTCCACATCTCGCCTGTGGCGCGGACGCTTCTCATCTTGCAGAGAAACTACTTTGTTGATACAGAACAGCTGAAAATCAACACTTCGAGATCCCTTAGCTAACTTGACAAAAGTTCCACGGGATTTAAGTCTGGTTCGAGTAGCGCATGTGGTTTCGTGCTTAGTCTTACTTTTCATTTTCCCTATAACGCCTAGTGTATACTGTCACAATTGCAGATTTCGGAAGGTCAAAGGCTCCAGGGCTTGCGGAGCTTGCATGGCTGTGGCTCCAAGAACCTAAAGTTTGATCGTTTTGCCCCCCTTAGGTAGTTTTGCCCCATAAGGCTGTAGTTGGGGTTACAGGTAGTTCTTGGAGCTGTGGTTGGGAAGGTTTGCATAGGTATGAGAAATCTCCCTATGCTGACCCACAGCCTGGCCACCACTTGCTTGAGGGCTTTGTAATTCTTATTACTAGCCGAAAGGGTCCATGTAGCCATCTAGTATATATACTTGGGCCCTAAAGTAATCATATGGGAAGTATATACTATATGGCTTCATGGACCCTTTGGGTATTGCTGTCTTGGTTTTTCCTGTTATTATGATCGTCATTATGATCATTATAACATTGGTTGCGAGGAGTTGTTCCCAAGCCTCTCCTGCACGCAAGCCGGTCCATACGGCAAGAAAAACGTTGATCCCGAACGACTCTACGACCTGCCCTCAACTACGGTCAGCGTTTACTTGAAGTAGCTGTATACTCCGGATAACACTCAATGTGCTATATGATCATACACAGAAGATAGAGGTGTACAGTCTAGTCTAGCCGGAAAACTTGTTGTTGGGTTGTTGCTTCTTAGTGTTGCAGTCTTTCGCCCAGCATTAATTGTTTCCGTACCTAACTAACAACCGACAAGTCTTTTCCATAGATAAGCACTTGCACGGGAAGTTCTGAGCAGGAACGTGGGCTACGGGAGCCCATGCGCGTTCGCGATTTATGGCTACCGTATTTGGGTTTAGGGCAAAGGACAGGAGCATGAACAGCAAAATCAGCAATCGGCCTAACCCCGTTCCCGTGATTGTCTAGCCAATTTCAGCACGATGAATATGAGATGTTGTGAGGTGGGTGCCTGTATTGTAGGCCCATGTAGGCTGCTTCCCCATGACGTTTGCGTAAAGTGCATATGGGGCTACACAGCTGGTGATGACCAGCCTAGAACTTATCTAGAATGGCGAGCGTCTCTTAGCGATTTTGAAAGAATGCTATTTGCACCCCTTACTGCTTTCAGGCCTTTGACTGCCACAGCCTTTGTTAAGTAATTTGGTTGAACAGTGTAGGCCCCTTTAACCCTAAGGGTCCAAGTACCCAATAATCATATACTTACCCAAAACCTGCACTATAATCCCTATTACCCAAATCCCAAGTACCTAACTATTGGGTACATGGACCCTCTGGGTAACTCAGAATCTTTCAGGGTACATTGGGAATCCCTAAACCTCTCAGCACCTAGTGCCTAAGGTTTAGGGTTTAGTGTAGATAAACCACTAGCTTCACTCCTCAAACCCACAAAACCCCAACCCAAAAGCCTAAATTCTACGCAGCGTTTACACCCTGAATCCCCAACCCCCAATCCTAAGCCTTGAGCCAACCCCTACACCCAAAATAATCTCAGACACTAAATTCATCTCTTGGTTAGCAAGGAATGTTTTCATGGATTTTTATAGTAGCCCGTATATGAGCCCTGGACTAAATTTGTAATACATCCCTTAAAAGGTCCCCCCCAAAACCCTATATAGTCCCCTAAAGGTCCCCCCCAACCTAAATTTAGTCCGTAGCTCATATAACCCCCCAAGTACACAATGGTGTCCATTTCTTTTCTGTAAACCGTCAACCTGACACCTTAAATATTACTCTCCCTGCTCTGTTCCATTCCTTCAATTGTTGCTAGCCAGAGGTCAGTCAAGTCTTCCCAAGTGTAGCAGCACCAAACCCAAAACCTGAAACCTAAATCCTGAACCCTAAACGCTGTAAAGCAAACTCTGAATCCCAAACCCTATGAATTCTAAACCCTGCCCTGAATCCTACAACCTAGACACTAATCCCAAGTTCTCCCCAGGTGTAGCAACCCGCTGGATCAGCGCGAGGCAGGTAAAACTAAGGCCGGATGCCCCCAAAGTTTAGGGTTTAGGGTTTAGTTTAGGGTTTAGGGTTTGGGGTTTAGGGGGTCTGTGGTCACGCTTTTTGACTAGGAGGCTGAGGGTTTAGGGTTTAGGGTTTTTGATTTTACCTGAACCCCAAAAGTTTACAGAGTAATGGCCTTTTGGGCTATATTTAGGTGTTTCGGGTTGTTATCTTACATACCTTTGCGGTTCACGTAGGATTTCAGGAGTTTTAACTCGAAACCCTGAGAACTAAACCCTGAGCTCTTTCAGAACCCCAAGTTTCCGCAGGATTCCCATGAATTTCCTCGTCTCGTGAGGTTTCCATGTGAGTTCTTGGGGAGTTGTTTGTGATGAGACCGGCAAACTTATTGGCCTGATGCTTGTTGCCTAAACGTACACATATATATATAATATATACATATATATGGGCGATGGTCAAAATACCTTTGAAGGAATATCATATAAGCAGACCTTGAATGTTATCATGGGGTTTGGTTGTCCTCTTCGTCATGAGGCGGCACGAAGGGTAAACCGCACTTTCTGCAGGGTGGCGCTAGACTCGCGGTAGATCCGCGGTAGGTTTTCTGTACAAGCAGTTGGTGTCATGCGAGCGTCCAGCTTGGCCATGGGA
>CAJNIZ010004019.1:0-12448 GCA_905231905.1 Symbiodinium pilosum
TAAAACCTGAACCCTAAACTCTACACCCTGAACCCTCAACCTTAAATCCAAAACCCAAAACCCTAAACCCTACAACCCTAAACTCCGAATCCCAAACCCTGAACCCTAAATCCCAAAACCCTATACCCCAAATCGTAAACCCTATACCCTATACTTAGACAAAGCCGCTCGCAGACCTTGCACTCCCGCTCTGTGAGGCATTCCTTGCCTTAGCCCACATTACCCCTTAGGGTTTAGGGTTTAGGGTTTTTACATTACTATAGGGAACCCCACACCCCAAAAAGTATGAAAAAAGGATCCCTAAACACCATATAGATTCCTATAATCTCCCTCTCATATCCCTACATAACCCCTATATCCCACCAAAAAAATCCCTAGACCCTAAACCCTAAACCCTAAAACCCTAAACCCTAAAACCCTAAACCCTAAACCCTAAAACCCTAAACCCTACCCCTAAAAAGCATAAAAAGGATCCCTAACATCGATCCAGTTGCAGTCTCCGAGGCAAAGCTCGCAGGTGCCACCAACCCTGGGGTTTAAGTGTTTAGGGTTTGGGATTTAGGGTTTAGGGATTTTTATGGATTTAGGGCTTTAGGGTCTAGGGATTTAGGAATGTAGGGTTTAGGATTTGGAGTTTAGGGATTTAGGGATTCAGGGTTTAGAGTTTGGGGATTTTAGGGCTTCAGGGTTTAGAGTTTAGGGATTTAAGGCTTTAGGGTTTAGGGTCTAGGGATTTAGGAAAGTAGGGTTTATGGTGTAAGGTTTAGAGTTTAGGCTAAAGGGTTAAGGTTTAGGAATTGGTGTTGAGGGTTTAGGGTTCGGGGTTTAGGGTTTGGGGTTTAGGATTTAGGTTTCAGGGTGAAGAGCTCAAGGTTTAGGATTTGGTGTTTGGGATTTAAAGTTGGGTTTGGGTTTAGGGTTTAGGACTTAGGTTTTAGGATTAGTGTCAAGTGTTTTGAGGGGGATATGTGGTGAAGGTTTTGGGGTTCAAGGATGGGGGAGGGGTGAGCTTAAGTTGTGTGTTTTGCTTTGCAAGTGCTGCAGGTTCTGGAAGCCAACATGCAACCTGCCATATTGTCTAGGGCTTAGGTTTTGGGAGTGGATACCGATACCATCTTCTAGCACCAGTGGGTTTAGGGCTCTCCGTGGAGAAGGTTTTCGGGTCGTGGTGTAGATCTCAAAGATTAAAACCCTAACCCTAAAACCCCAAAACCTCAAACCCTAAACCCCTAAAACCATCAAACCCCTAAAACCCCAAACCAGATGGCTTCAAAGCCTCGGAGCGGATGTAAACATGCGGGTCAACACGTAAGCCCCCTATATAACCCCCCTGTAAGGTGTTTAGACTATAGCTCACTTAAGGGTCTGAAGGGCTTATCCGGCTTCCAGGGCTCAAGGGCTGAACCCTCTCTAGGGTTTCTAGGGTTTACAGGGTTTGCTCTTTCCACAAAAAGTGAACTGGTTCTTTTCAATGCTCCCAAAGCCAAGTTCTTTCCCAATCTCCTCGAAGCTGGCAATCGCACTGGGGCCGCCGGTGACAAGAATGTCATCCACGTGGGTGAGCATCACCCCTTCAAGGGCTCCGTCCGAGCTCCACTTGTAAAAGAGAGCTGTCGACACGAGAAGGCGTCCAACCCTTGCTTTTAAGGGTTCGTAGGAGACGTTCGTACCAGGCTCGAGGGGCATCGGCTAGGCCGAAGACTCCCTTTCTCACCTTGAACAGAATCCCAGGCCTCACAGGCAAGGCAGGACCTCTCTTGCGGCTTGGTTGTTCCATAAAGAGTAGGCGTGTGACATACGGATCCCCCTTGAGAAAGGCGGCTCGTACATCGCTGCTTTGTAGTGCCCACTCAGGCCTAGAAGCACTGATGGCGAGCAGGAGATGTAAGGCCGACCTACTGGCTGTGGGGGCGTCTGTCCTCAACTGGCCTTCCAAGAGAGCGCGATCCCGAAAACCGGGTACTACTAACCGGGTGTTCGGTTTTGGATTCTGGGCTTGGGGTTTAGGGTCTGGAGTTAAATGGTTAAGGTTTAGGGATATAGGGTCTAGGTTCGGTCAACCCCCCTACAGGAGCAGCTTCAAAATACCTACAATAGTCCCTTGTTGTACCCATTACTGGGTGGGGAACTGACCCAAGGTCTAGGGCTGTAGTTCAGCGTTGGGGGTTTAGGGTTCAAGTTCTCGTGCTCAGGGTCGTGCAAGCATCTAGTATTGTCAGAATCAGGACGCCACATCCTGACATGAAAACGATGTGCATGGCTGGGAGGTTTTCACGGAGCTCTGGAGTAAGCTTGCCTGAAGGATATGTGATTTCAAGATATAACAGGAAACAACTGTCAAAATCCTCGCTCTAAGTAGATAATGTATGCACTGGATAAGCTCTACCTTCTGACCCATTAACAAGAAACCTGAAAGGAAGCCTGCCCTGTTGAGGGAGGCGCGCTGGAGCTCCATGGTAGTATTGGGTTGCTGTAAAGGATTTTGATATTAACTGAAGCTACCATAATATGGTAAATAATCAGGCTTCCGCATTGTAATAACATAATTCGTTCCTTAACAGCAACTAGTAGCTTGGGCTAGGGTGGTACGCATCTTGCACGGTCCCTGTCCCATCTAGTTTGGCCAATTACAAGCCAGAAGAATAAACCCTAAACCGTAAATCCTAAACCCTAAGCCGCGCAACATGAATGAAGCGGAACTCCAATGCTGCAAAAGCAATGAAGCACCCAGTGCTCTAAACCTCCAAAACAAAAGGCTTTTGCATAATCACCACGTGTTGACAGTCGCTAAACCCTAAGCCCCAAACCCAAACCCCCTTTTGGAGACCCCAAACCCTAAACCTGAAACCCCAAAATCCTAACCCCCCTTTTGCAGGTCCTAAAGCCCAAACTCTTGAAACCCTAGCCCACCCCTTTTTGGAGACCGCAGAAAACTTCAACCCAGGTGCAAGACACCGCTGGCTCCAGTGATGTTGGAAGGCCTGCTTTAGGCGTGAGATGGTGTAGGGTTTAGGGTTTAGGGTTTTAAGGTTTAGGGTTTAGGGGTTTAGGGGTTCAGGGTTTTAGGGTTTAGGGGCTATAGGGATTTCTAGGATTCTATAGAGACCCTTAAAAGGGGTGTATAGTGGATATGTAGGGTTTAGGGCTTCAGGGTTAATAGGGTAATGTAGGGTTGAGGGTTAATGGAAAAGAAAATGGAAACTACTATAATGGGGTCATATAGGGTTGAAAGGGTTTAGGGTTTAGGGTTTACGGTTTTAGGGTTTATAGGGTAACGTAGGGGTTATGTGGGGACAATGGAAAAAGAAATGGAAACTACGACTTAGGTTTTTAGGGGTTTAGGATTTATAGGGTAATGTAGGGTTATCTAGGGAGAATGGAAAAGGAAATGGAAACTACTACTTATGGTTAAGGGTTTGGGGTTTAGGGTTTAGGGTGTAGGGTTTTGGTGTTTAGGGTTTTAGGGTTTAGGGTTTGAGGGTTTTAGAGTCTAGGGTTTAGGATTCAGGGTTTACGTAGGGTTTAAGGTTAGGGCAATGAGTAAGGTTCATTCCATGGCCCCTAGTATATACCTTATATGTACCCTTAGGGGTCCCTGGAATCCCTCTAAACGGGCTAAGGGCCAAATATTAGGGGCCCATGCTTCTAACCTTAGGGACTGTGTAAAAACCACCCGCCCCAAAGAATCCGCGCCATCCCCCAACCACGCCCACAAGGGGTTTAGGGTTTGAGGTGGTATAGGAAATAAGCTCCAGTATAGTAGAGCCCTAAACCCTAAACCCTAAACTCCCAAACTAGGGATCATTTAACCCACCTACCTTCATCCCACCGTGCGAGCCCCCTGATCTAATGGCGCGTGGGGTGGCCCTGACGGGTGCGCTCCATGACTTTTCTTAGGGTTTGGGGTTTAGGGGAATCACCATCTCAACTCTTTGCAACTATAGGTGCTTGACTGGGTGCGAATGCTCTATAAAAGCGGTTTAGGGTGTAGGTTAGGCCAATCCTCCCTACAGTAATAGCCCTTCAAGATGGAGTTCATAGGGCTTTAATATACCTACAATCATCCCAGGTGATACCCATTCCTGGGTGGGGGATTGACCCAAGATTTGAGGTGAAGGGTTGAAGTGTCATGGGACTTAGTAGCTACTGACAACTGGGCTCAGAACCGAGGTGGGGTAAGCTACATGAGTGAAAAGAAAATGAGTGTTAAATGAAACTCAAAGTTCAGGTATAGCAACTCCTGCATCATGCCCAAGACCGTAGGCGTCCAAGTGCCCTAAACCCAGACCTAAACACTAAACACTGATGATTCGGGCCCAGCATATGCATATAGGAGCTCCTTTGGGCCCGATGTCACATGTGCTATTTGTATGATAAATGGTTTAGGGTTTAGGGTTGAGGGTTTAGGGCTGAGGGTTTAGGGTTTAGAAAAGCGCCTGAATCTATCCTCCTAATATGGAACTGGTAAGCCGTGCCTGGACCCTGGAGGACCCTTGACTGCTTGGACCTAAACCACAAAAACCCCAAACCTTAAACCCTAAGAGAGTGGGTTCTGTGGGGAGGGTTGAGGCAAACACAAACCCTGAACTCGAAAGCGTGTGCGTAAAGATGACGGCTGTAATACGGAAAATTCCTGGTTTAGCGGGCCACCCAGATTTGACAGACCCCTTGATAAGGACACTTAGAGGTACTCCCTAAGGGTCCAAGGACCCAAATAATAGGGTTTTAGAGATTGTAGCACTTGGGCCCTAAAACCCTATTATTTGGGTCCTTGGACCCTTAGGGACTTGGAAGGGAACTAAAAGGTGGAAGACCTGTCCTATTGTCTTTTTTTGGGCGGGGGCTCTAGCTGATACAATCCGTACTCTGATCCGCTACCCACCATAACGCCCATGTGTTGTATACGTGCGTAGGCCCCAAGGTCAGTTTATGGGAAACCCATTTGGGCCCGAAGAATATATTTTACTAGACGTAGACCTACAAGGTGCCTCCGGAGCAGGGAGAGCAGAAATCTGAAGGCGCAATTTGCCAATTGCGAAGCACTAGCCAGAACCGGAACACAGCAACCGTAGCCATGTACCTGCCTCCGCCAGTGCCCGGAAGGGCAGGTGCTAACGCAGGTGCCCTGCTTCGTCAGGTACCTTGAGGTTGCGACGCTAACCCTAAACCCTAAACCCTAAACCCTTGGAGTGCCCCCCCATGAAGCCCAGAAATGGAAGAGTCCTCATTGGGATGCCCATGACTTTGAGAAACTTTGTTTGGGGCTTTCTTAGCTTTCTTGCTTGCGCTTGGTGGTCACTTTGGCCTATGCAAGGGAGCCCCATGTACACCTTTAACGGTCCCTTGGTAGCCAGGGCTCAGAGCTGTGACCATACCTTACACTGCCTTCAGGGCACCTTTTTGGGGAAGTCAGGGCCCTAAACCCTGTACCTCCCTTTGAAACGCTTTTCTCAAACCCTGAATCCTAAATCTGCACCCTAAACTCTCCACTCTAATCCTGCCATCTCCCCCCTGTCAGAACAAGGAGCATGTTGTCTCCCTTGCAGTGCGTACCATGCTCCTTTGGCGACCAGCTATGACATGGGACACTGGGTTCAGGACTTGGGGACTTATGTATGGATTAATGGCATGGATTTAAGGGCCCTTTAAAACGTCAAGGCGTCTGGCTTTATGAGGAAGAATGTAAGGATCATGGTCCACGCTGATGGAAAGTATTCCTAGGAATATCCCGCATTAGGGCTTGGGGCCTCTCAGCATCCAAGTGTGCAACAACTGACATTTTGAACCAGCAAAGATCAGGCAGGAGCCTGCGACGGTGCCCGTCTGGATTAAGCACCTTGACCTACGAGTAAACAATATCTATATATATATATATAGTATAGGGAATATAGAGCATAATATAGGGTCATTTCGGGGTATTGGAACAGAAATGGAAACTACGATTCAGGGTTTGGGGTTTATGAGACCCTGAACCCTAAACCCTAAACCCTAAATAGTAGTTTCCATTTTCTTTTCCATTATCCCTGAAGAACCCTATATTATACCCCAAACCCTAAACCCTAAACCCTAAAAAGTAATTTCCATTTTCTTTTCCATTATCCCTAAAGAACCCTAAACCCTAAACCCTAAAACCTAAACCCTATATTAAACCCAATATACTATCTACTTTAAGCCCTAAAGCTCCTCGCTGAGGCAGGAATGGAACTTCGCAGGGCATGGTTTGCACAGGCGTCCTGCGCTTAGCCCATGTGGATACTCATGAAGGGTTTAGGGTTTTAGGGTTTTAGGGTTTAGAGAAATTGAAGCCCTAGAAGCCCAGTTACCTACATATTGGGTTCCTGTCCTTAAGTCCCTATATAAATCTATACTATCTGTAGCCCAAGGACCTACTATATGGGTACCTGGGCTTCTAGGGAAAGATTGTTCTACACAAAACCTTCAGAAGCACAGGGCTGGGAGGTTATGTGACCCTAAACCCTAAACCCCAAACCCTAACCCCTAAACCCTAAATAGTAGTTTCCGTTTTCTTTTCCAATACCCCAATCTAACCCTAGTACTCGGAGCACTTTGACACGCTCCTATGTGGCCATCTCGCGAACTGGGCCCTCGAACTGTATGCACAACATTATGGGAATCCTTCAGGTATGTACCACCAGCAGGGGCCCGGATTGTTGAGAAGCTTCCATACCGTACGTTTCAAGATTCCAGCCGGTTTTTAGGAAGCAAACGCGTTGTCAAGCGTGTAGAAGCCTAAGGGTCCAAGGACCCAAATAACAGTGTTTTAGGGCCCAAGTACCATTACTGTTGGTTTATTGGGGCCCTGAAACCCTATCATTTGGATCCTTGGACCCTTATATAGTCCCCATATATACCTATTTATATATCCCTATATATCCTTATATATCCCCCTATAACCCCTTTAAAGGGACCCTAGTATTTGGATCCTTGGACCCTTAAGGGAAATCAAGGCCGGGGGCTTCACGGTTTAACGTCTTTCTGAAAAACTCTCTATCGCTTTAGCACCCGTAGAATGAAGACGAGTGCAGCGTTTCAGCTGACACTAAGCGGGAGCATCACTTGAAAAGGAAGTATTATGTAGAGGGATCAGATGGCGTGTGTTTTTTCGGGGGTGGTATTTGGGGATATATGGGTTATTCTCAAAATCATGGGCCCCTTCTGGGCATGTATTATATTACGGCACCTAATGTTTAGGAATACCAAAATGGGACCCTAATTTTGGGGACTACCCTAAAGCCTAACCCCTACACCCTAATTTTGGGAAATAGTGCACCTGCTTGGCAGTCCCGCATGCTCTATCCGGGACTCTGGAAGAATCTAGAAAGTAGACCCCTAGAAGGTTCCGAGAAATTGCCCAATAGTAGTATAGGCTACATAAGGGGGGTCCCTATACATTCCTACTGTACCACTGTTGCTAACCCAAAGGGTAGCCTCAGTTCTGACTCGCTAACCTTAACTTTTTGTTTCTGTGGGTGCTGGCTGTAAGTCCTAAGCCCTAAACAATCTAAATCTGACAAGACCCTACTTCGCAGCAGCGATGAAACTGCAAGTAAGCACAGATCCCAAAAGGTCATCAAAAAGTCTGACTGTCAGTTCTGCATGCTCCCCCTACCCCAGGACTAACATTGGACCCCATATGCGGGCCTATATTAGCATCTGGGATTTCTCAACAAAAATGGGAACGCTTACGTTTACTCGAACGTACTATAATGCTTGTTATTGGGACCCCCACCCCCCCCACCAACCCCACCAAAAATGAAGAGCCACTGAACGTTGGAATCCCACATGCTCATAAGGATCTTGGGTTTTAGGGTTCTGGGCTTGGCCTTTCCCAAATTGAAATGGATCCCAAGTGTAGAGGCGACGACTTAGTAGAGCGCTTCTGGGCGGTTGTATGCGAGCTGGGGCAAGGGTGTGTCCCAAACCACAAACCCCTCTACATCCGTCTATATTGCAAGTACAGAGTTCCATATCAGTTTGGGGGCTAGAGCGATACAAGTCTTGTCCTTCTTCGTCGTCGCCCCACATGTACATGTCCTGAACAGGCCGACAAACTTACTCCAGGGCCGTATGGTTTCAGGGCCATATGGTTGCTGTTCATGCTCACGATAGTGTAGAAGATGTAGAAGTTGGCGAGGTTTCTGCTTGCCCCTAAATCCTAAACTCCCCAAATCCTAAACTCCCTACACCCTATAAACCCTAAACACCCTAAACCCTAAACCCTAAGCTCCCTAAACCGATTTTGAGGCTTTTGGGGGCTGAGGATTGAGAGTAAAGGCTTTGGGGTGGCGTGTTCAGTCCTAAAATCGTAATTACCATGTTCTTTTCCATCATCTCTATTCCTATATGACCCTATTTAAGTCTAGTTTAGGCTATGTCTCATACTGATGATGATTGCATCGCTATGGTTCAGGGTTTAGGGTTTTGGAGCCTTCTTTATCTGAGAAGCCTGCAGACTTCCAGGGTTCAAGGACTCGCTTGTGAGGGTTTAGGGTTTAGGGTGTTTAGGGTTTATAGGGTTTAGGGTTTATAGGGTTTAGGGTTTATAGCGTTTAGGGAGCTTAGGGTTTAGGGAGCTTAGGGTTTGGGGTTTAGGGCGTTTAGGGTTTAGGGAGTTTAGGATTTAGGGTTGAGGGTTTAGGGCCCCAAAATGTCTAAATGCATTCAGACATTGTTAGGTCCTTTGGTAGCTAAACCATCGCATCATATGTATTTGAGTCCTCGGACCCTTAGGCAGAGCCCTAAACCCTATATAGCACATCATCGCAGCTTCCCTTTTCTTTTCCATTACTACGACACTACGATTACTGTTATTCGAAAAATAACTGTCATTATCATTACAGTAATATTGCTGTTGTTACTAAACTGCGTGGCAAGAGGTTCAAGGGCATGCCCAGGCTTGGGCCTACAGTTGATGCAGGGTGCTTTCATTCCAGGGTTCAGGGTACCGTAGCTGCTTGAAATCTACCAGCAGCACTTGAATCACTTGGAGATCAAACTGAGGTACCTACACCATTATTGTACTACATTTCCAGACTCATAGTATTGGTCATGATTTGAAGATGTACAGCGCATGGTATCTGCTGCCCGAGGAGGGCCTGAAAGAGCCTGCTGGTGCTCATTGGCCACGGGTTGATGGCTCAGCTCACAAAAAAGGCAGTCGGCCGGTCGTGGTCCACACCCCTACGCCGCAAAGGCAGCAGCCGCTGCTGCTGCCAAGAGACAGCCAGCTGTTCCGCGTAGGGACGACTGGCAGGGCCCTCAGAGAGGGAGGCCACGATCTGCACAATTTCTGGTGATTTTATGGTTGTCACCTTGCATCCGTTCACCGACAACCCGAATAATTTCAGATGCGTCAAACTCTTCAACCGTTAAACAACAACTACGTGCAGTTTCAATACCATTTCCGCACAACCAATTAAGGCCCTGTTGCTTCACATAATACTCCTGATGAACGCCACGTTTCGGCCCTCGTCCAAGCCTACACCCTGCACCCCAAACACCATAACCCTAAAACCCCAAACCCCTAAACCCTAAAACCCTAAAACCCTAAGCCCCAAAACCCTAAACCGCTGAACCCCTAAGCCCTAAACCCAAAACCCCTATACCCTAAACCCCATATCCCCCCGAAACCCTGAACTCTCAGCCCTGGAGTCTATACTAGGGTTCCTATTAAAGGCTATATATCTGACCATATTATACTTATTATCTAACTGTTACAGAGTGGGGGCAGTACCCAACCTAGTATAAGGCGTTCAAGGGCTTTCGAGTTTATGGTTTAAGGGCTCAGGGTTGAAGGGCCTGGAGTTTAAGGGGCTGAGGATTTAGGGTCTAGGGTTTAGGGTCTAGGGATTTAGGGTCTAGGGTTTAGGGATTTAGGGTCTAGGGTTTAGGGTCTAGGGGCTTTAACAAGCAGAAGCGAAACAGTGATTTCAAGACACTCTTGTGGCCCCGGATTCGCACCCCCCACCTCCGGGCAGAGAAAGTTGCAGGACTCATCTCCTTACCATGCAAACGCTTTGGGGGCTAGTTGTGTAGGGTTCAGGGTGTAAGGTAGCCCCAGCCCTACACACTAAAGCGCGTAAACCTGGAGGTTTAGCGCTTCAGGGCTTAGGGGTAGGGATGTAGGGTTTTGGGGGTTTAAGGGTTCAGGGGGGGGACTATAGTCGGATCAGGTGATTGCCGAGATAAGGGTGCCAGTTTGGTAGCCTAGACATTAGGTGCCGTACTATAGTTTATAAACCCATCACTTTACGATCAATCCATATGGGTAGAGACTGCAACTCGAAACAACCGCGATATAATCCCATAGGAATTGTAGCACTTCTGTCAACAACGACCTGAGGAACGCTGCGTACCGTCGTGCAATATCGGGGTCATGTATGGTTTAGAAGGCTTTGTGAAGGTTATCTAAAAACTCTATGCGGAATCAAAGGGAAAAACGTCCAACAATGGAAGAATTTAGGGGGTTCTGGGCCCTTAATTGGGATGTTTTCGGGTCCTTTTCCATGTGACCCCAATTTACGTACCTTGTTGAAATCTCAGTATCCCTGAACAGCTGCACTGGTACAAGCAATGAGGGTAGCGCACCCTAAACCCTAAACCCTAAACCCTTCGGGTCATATTCAGCTGATGCACGGCTCAGGATGCTCCTTCCAATGCCCCCTTTGATTCCCGCAGCCCGGATCAAAAAACCTCAACCTTAACACTACCCATTGGGGTAATATTGGGGTTATTTTGGGATAACGGAAAAGAAAATGGAAGCTACTAGATTTTGTTAGGGTATACATTAAGGTTATATTGGGATAATGGAAAAGAAGATGGACACGACCTCAAACCTAAACCCTGAACCCTAAACCCCGTACCCCAAACCCTCAACCCTAAACCCTGAACCCTGAACGGTCAACGTTGTGGTCGGCACCATGGACCCGCAACTGAGGCATCTTCGGGCATTGAAATAAGCGCCATTGTGGCAAGCGGTGCAGTGCTCGACCTTGCGTTTATTGAAGTTGGGAGTTAGCTTTTGAAACATGGTACTCCGATGTAGATATGACATAAAGGGATGAAACAACGCATAGTACTGAGGTGTCACGCTGTAAGGATGTTTCTGAGACACTACCACATTGGGTTTACGCACCATACATTCCGTAAGGTATGATGCCACAACTAGCTAAAGACCTAAGGCCCACTGAGGTGCTAAGCTACGTATGCATTGGCTGGGGGATGTGATGCTGCGCAAGGTTCGGGAGAACCCTGAAGGGGAATCCCGGCTGCAAGGTAAGTCGTGGCGTACTCTTTCTACTTGAAAACTACACAAGAGGATTCTTCAAGCAATCACTGTCGTGGCAAAATCGCTATTGAAGATGCTGATGAATGGAGGATGATCTCCGTGTCTTGGATCGTCAGTAACCTAGGAAGAAGGGAGATCCCTTTTAAATGTCTTTTGGAGGAACCCAGAACCCCGAAATGACCTACTGTAGAACCCAGGTGTCGAGGGAGCTTGTTTTAGAAGGATTTTGCAAGGGTTTGGGTTCGGATAGCTAGCGCATAAGATCCCAGCAGCAGAACGCCACAACTGCAAGACATGCAGCCTTCTAACTATTACCAACTTTACTTAGCAGATCTTGCTACCACAAATCTTGACAGCAGCTCCTCGGTCAGTCGGGCTTATCAAACACGGTTTAGTTTTTTTGTTTAAGCGCCCCTTTTACCCGTGGCATTCAGGTAAAGCTCCCAAAGAAGCGGGCTGGTTGAAGAGTTTAGGGTTTGCACCCTGGGAAATTCCTGGGATACTTAACGATTACAAGGTGGATCGTTGGGGCCACTCACATTGATTGCAAAAGAGTGTGCTTAGACATTTCAGGCTTCAGCCCTGTGACCGTCCACAGATCGTAGGGGGTTGGGTTTTCAGGGGTGGAGGGCTTAGGGTTCTGGATCATGAGCGAAAGGCGGGTACATCTAGGAGCCTAGAAACTGAAGTGGGTTTTTGGGACCTATCCAGTTACAAGTACATGAAGATTGCTAGGGGATAGAATTCCTGATTTTGAAGGCTCCTACCCCTAAACCCTGAATAGCCTATTGAATAAGCCTATAAACTATATATGATCCCTATAACCCCCATGTGAACCCCTACATTATATGAGCTATAGTCTAAAGTCAAGTCCTAGTATCCCCCTCAATAACCCCTGTAGTAGTCCCCTATATAGCCCCCCATGTAACCCCCCTCAAGGACTTTAGATTAACCCTAAACCCTAAACCCTTAAACCTAAGGCTTCGGGAGGCCTTGTATACTTTTCCCACCGAGCGTCCGAATAGCAAGCCTTGCAGTTGCTGACGCACTTTCCTTGGGCAACACACATCAGGGACAGTTTCAGGTGGGTAGTTACCAGGTGGGTACCCCCATACAAGGCTCATATAAGGCTCGTATAAG